>CAKLNU010000608.1:617500-860000 GCA_922788865.1 Poeciliopsis turneri
GGGCAGACCGACTGGAGCCTCGCTGCCGCCTGTTGGGTGTTTTCCCTGTGTTCAGACAGGCAGACTTGGCGGGTGGATGCATGCCCTTTTCCTGAGAGCCAGGCGTGGGTTACAAGGCCGCTATCTACCATCTGATAGCTGGCGCCCGCCGGAACTTCGCAGGGATCCTTGAAATCCCGCAGGTGTCCTCCGCCGTGCGTCCTTGGCCAGCTTGTTCCCGCTGTATCTTGTCTTCTGGACCCAAAATCTCACCCCTCCTTCACATCCCTGTGGCCAACCCCCCCACCGCCTGGTTCCCACACACATTATCAAAGCCCTTTAATGGCTTCTAATTAGCTCCCCATCTGCTGGTGACAGCACACTGGTGGCATGCTAAAGCACCCATTGAGAGCACGGGCATTGTGCTCTGGAATACTTTCCACTCCAGTGGCAATTGCCTGGAGAGAGAGAGCTTTAGTTTGGGGGGGGGTGGGAGGTGGAGGGAAGGGTGAGTGTGCATGTTTACGTGCATGTGTGTGCTAGATGGAGGTGGGGGTGAAGGGAAGGGCGTTCAGGGAAGACTCGCAGTTTTCTCGCTGTGTTCGGGGTGGGGGGGGGGGCTCAGGGAGAGGAGGAGGAGGAGGAGGAGGGAGGAGGGAGACACAATGGGTGACAGTGTTACGCCTTGTTGCAAATCTAATAACGCCAGAGCCTTGTTTCCGTTCAGCGGTCCTCACCCCCTGCACAACTAGCAGCTATTTAACAATCCCACCTCACCCCCCCACCCCCCACCTCCACTCCCCCCACTCCACCGGGTTGTTTAAACATAGCAACAGTTTGCCATCAACGTCACGCTCCGGTTGCAGTGATGCTGACGGGAAAACCTGGAGACTAAACCTGGAGAGGTGCGCAGCTGTCCCCAGGAAACCGCTGGCTCGACCTCACCTCCTGAACCCAACAATTGGCGCGCCTCCATAGGAGCTGTAAATGAAGCCTAATGAGCCTTATTCGTTAGCGCAGCCCGTCTTTGACTGAATGTTGCTTGTTTGTCACAGGCCTGTGAGGCTCGCTCCCTTTGCAGGGCTTCCAGCAGGGCCTGGTTGTGCTGGTAGCAGAAGGGGAGACCAGCTGTTCCCAGCTGGTAGCCAGAGGATGCCTATGGGGGACAGAGCTGATTGCTGTTGGCCAGCTGCCCCCCTGCTGTAAGAGGAAGATGGGGAACAAATAAATAGGCTCTTCTGTTCTCGCACCATTTCTAATTTCCTCCTCCAGCGTAGTTGTTAGGGTTGATGGGCGTAATTAGGGACGCAAATCTTTCGGGGATTGTTTTGTTTTGTTTTGTTTTGTTTTGTTTTACTCCTGTGCAGCACAGGTAATCAGATTTTTTATTTTTTTTTGTCGTCGTCACAAATTCCAGAACCACAGAGTGACTTCAACAACAGACTCTGGAGAATTTCTTTACACATGCGATTTCTTTATCGTCGCGTTTACCGGATGACGATGAACTCAAAAACGGGCATTCGCGCCGTTGTCCTTCAAACTCCTTGGCAACCTGAACGCCCTGCTTTGAAATGACAAGTAAGGGCCGCGTTAAGCCACATACTTGTGTGTTTCCCCGGTGTGTTGTGAGACAAATGGCTCGTCACCTGACCTCTCTCTCTCTCTCTCTCTCTCTCCGTCCCATCACACACACACACACACATTCGCACACATTCGCACATCCCCACAGCTGCACAGAGGCGTCCAGTCAGCACGGCCAGGGGGACATGGGAGCCAAAGTCCATAGATGGAGCGTGGACAGTGGCAGCTGGTGAGCTGACAAAGCCCCATTCAGAGGGCCCAGGCCTCGTGGACAATGGCCCGGCCAGGCTGAGCCCTCTCCTCCACTCCTCCACCAAAAGATTAATACTTCAGATGGGCTTCCCGGTGGCAGGCAGGGGTAAAAAGGAGAGTCCTCCTGTTTGTCACCGGGCATTGTGCGAGTTGCCTGAGAACCAACCTCTTGGATGGGCTTGACAAATGAGAGCCGCCATTGACAGTGAACAGATTGGGGCTGCCACTTTTGTTTTGATTGTGGTGCTGGTATAATCAAGTTATTTGGGCCTCCGGGAGTTTTTGTTTCTTTCTCCCGATGCTCTTGACGCCTGAGATCCCACCTCAACAGCCCATTGCTGACCCAGCTGTGGTCGGAGCGTCCTCCGGCGCCTCTCCTTCTTCTCCCCCCCTGTTTGTTGTTTCTGTTTGTCAAAAGCCGTGGAGGAAGTGAATTTACTTGGGTGTGGGAATCTTTTCAGGCTTCCCACATAAGGCGGCACAGGTGCAACAGGTGTAGGTGTGGGCATTCTTGTCACAGGAGAAGGTTATTGTAATGTTTTTCTATGCCTATGCTCCCCATACACCTGACCTGGATTGTTTGCAAAAGAGCAGCAGCTCGTACGGGGCACGACGGTAACCAGAAACCCTTTCAGGTAAAGGTGCAGGCAGCTAACTTGTGCCTCCCACCCAATCCATTCTCCGAAACCCTGTCGGTGCAGCGCAGGTGTTTAGCCCCCAGCAAGGCAGCATTTCAGGTTAAACTGTAGGAACGCAGCCCCGCCTTCTTTTGCACTGGGAACTGGAAGTGGCTGCGGAGCACACGACATCACACCTGCACACCTGCGAGTGTGTGCTCGGCTACTGTTGAGCCCGTCACGTGACCTCGCGCAGGAAATGTCCTGGCGGAGAATCTTTTGCAGGGAAGAAAGCTCACATTCAGCCGGCATTTTATATGCAAATGCCATTTTTCTGTGCCTCGTAGCCAAATTCTGCTAGCCTAAACGCCCCCCCAACCCCCATCTTCCCACCTCAATGACAGAACTATTGTTCTCCTGTACTGTCGCTGCAGGCCATCTGTCCTGTCTGTCCCTGTGTTGTTTGCTAAGCGTCGAGCAGCCATTCTCACGGCAAAGGAATGTGTCCTTCCTGTAAACATACTGTACGTTGACCTCCCCTGCGAGCTCCATAAGCTTCGTCTCTTATCGTTGTTCCCACCCGTCAGTACATCAGCTCCTCATCCCCCCTCCGTTCAACACACACCCCCCCACTTTGGCCTGGCCCCCCCCCCCCCCCCCCGTCTCCTTTTGGCTGCCCAGAGATGATCCTCCTCTGGTTCCCACGTCCAATAGACGAAAACGCACAGTTAAGACAAGAGTCCTGCTTCTTTTTCTTCCAGGGGGCTCTCTGCCAGGAATCTGCTTGTGTGAATCTTTGATGCGGCAGAAGGTGGCCTACTTTTAAACCTCGTTCTTCTTGCTTCTTGGATTGTTTTTATGGCTTTTTTTTTTTTTTTTTTTTAACAAAGGGCACAAGAGCTTGCGCTTGGGGTCAGCGCGAGTGTGTTCACATGTGCATCTAAGGCTGGACACGTCGTGTGCGTGTGTGCGTGCACGCGAGGGCCGGACTTTGGGATTATAAAGAGGAAGTGAATGGGAAGTACACACTCAGTGACAAAGTAAGAGGGAGACATTCCTTTGCTCTCCTTCCCTCCCCTCCTCCCTCCCTCCACAGTGGCAGGGCCCTGGGAAAATCAAACAGGTGGTTTGTGCCTGGCAGGAAAGCTGGCCGGGCCTGGGGTGGGCAGGCCTGCAGGCTGCTGGGGGCTATCAAAAGCTCTTAGCCCCAGCTTTAGCCCAGCGCCATGAATGGCCCCGGGCTTCATTATCATGTGAATTCTGGGAACTGCCCTGCGGCCCCAGTAACACCAGAGAGCTGCCCATATGCTGTTCGCTTGGCAACTACGGAGACCTCGGCTCTCCACCCGGGACCCCCACCCTTTCCTTCAGCCTCTCTCTCTTTCTCTTTCTCTCCATTCCAGCACTTCTGATGTCAAGGAGATGAAGGAGCATCACTTCGCTCTCGGGGGGGAGGAAGACAAGAAAGGGGGAGACTGGACCACACAGAGCAGCGCCCACCGGTCCTCAGGGACGCTGGGGGTGACACCGCTGCCCCGAAGGGCAACTCCATTCTACGCGCCCAACTCTGGGTGGATTTAGCTATTCAATTACCATTAGAGACACATTTTGAAAGCTGTCACGTTTGCGTCAGAAGGCCTGGGTTTTGACAGATAAAGACGTCAACGCCCTTTCCGGCTTCTTCTCCCCACATGCCATCACAGGTTGTAGATGTGTGTGTTTTTTTGTTGCTTTTTTTTTTTTTTGACTGAAATGGAATTTAACTCCGAATCACCGTTGTTATTGCTCAATCACAAACGAAACTCGTGAAATTCACCCCATGCACCTTTGTTTTGTTACGGCATTAAAATTGAGCGTTCAGACAGGTCGGGCGCAAAAAGAGCCAAACTCTTTGATGTTTTGCATTGACCACGGAATTGATTGAACTTTTGCTCACATTACAAACACAACATGCAACATATTTTAATGTGATAAAGGTTTGCAATCAAACTCCCCGCACACCTCCCTGCAACCCAACGGCCTTTTTCTGTTGTTTTTAGACCAACTCAGTGCAGATCTGGGAAGTGAATTCACTGTGTCATGTGCAAAAACAACAAAGGTGTGAGCTCAGTTCTGTTCCCACTTGACAAAAAGTCCAATCGTCCCGTAATCTGTTGGAACATTGTCACATTTCTTTGCGTTGCCTTCAGTGAGGCATTCTTCAGGGCAGCGTTGTCGGAAACCCTGAACAGGATCCTACGCATCAGGTAAAGAACCCGATGAGTCATGCGGCTTTTCCTGGCTGAGGATGAGGACGCTTCTACAGAGGAGATGTCACTTAACAACAGAGCGAGCGGGAATGCAGCAGGCGGCCCACCTGCGTCGAAAGCGACAGGGTCGAGAACAGGAAGTGTGTGAGCGATGTGGGTTAAGAAAAAAACAAAACAAAACAAAAAAAACAACAAAAAACAAAACGCCACATGACCTCATGCTGACGAGGAGACTCTGGATGGCTCTGGCATTGTTCATTGTGATCGCCGAGGCGTGTTGCTCTGTGCGCGTCTCTGTGCGTGGAGATGCTGCACATGTGGCCAATTCTGGTGCGCTTACTTCACCGCTTGCACCTGCGACTGGGAAGGTGAGGTATGAAAAACAGAGTGCGGGGAGTGGAGGGAGGAAGATGTGTGTGTGTGTGTGTGTGTGTGTGTGTGTGTGTGGTGTGTGTGTGTGTGTGTGTGTGAGAAAGAACTGAAAGTGTGATCTGACTTCTGAGGAACTCTGAGTGATTCATGCTGTTACACATGGAGCGATTCACTCCCTCTGCAGCTGTGCTGGCCACATGCGCAATATGATTTCACAACATCTTCCCCGCCGTCCTTGGAAATTCCTTTTTCATTTCATTTTTTTGGGGGGGGGTTTTCATCCAGACCTCTCACCCTCTTTTCCTCCTGTCAGCGTGCTGCTGCTGTTCTCCTGACCGAGAGGCAGGTGCAGGATTCGCTCATTTCTGCTCAGGATTGTCACCGAGGCGGAGAACCCAGTCACAGAGTCATGTGTTTATCACACGGTCGGCTCCGCGGCGCTGCGGGCGATGGCATTGTTGATATCGCTCTGCGATCCGCCGCACTGTGACGTGTCAGCAGCCAGCTGGGAGAAGAACAGAAATCTCTCTCAGCCTGCCTGCCAAACTGCAGTGACTCAGCGTTTCTTGGTAGCAGCCCCCAATTCCTGCGAGCAAAGAAGTTTGATTTTATGTTTATTGATACAGATTTTTCTCTATCTAGGATTTGTTTTTTTTTTTTGTTTTTTTTGTTAACATCTTTAGGATCCCACCCGGAGTGGTGCGCACGCGTGTGTGTGTGTGTGTGTGTGTGTGTATACAAAGTCACCCCCTCTGACCAACCGTGGCCCCTGCGGGACAAACACAGCAAATCCAGAGTTCATATTTTCTGATCGCATGGGGCTCTATAAGCAAAATTAGCTTCATGTTCACTTAGAACTCTGGGGGGGGGGGGAATAAGTACTGAACACTGATCAGATTATGCATAGAAATCAAAACTAATTGCTGCAAAAATAACGTCATGGATAATGACACAGGTAGTAGTATCTGGAGACGTTCAGAAAGGGAAGTGAACATGCAGAAAACACAACTGAATATTGTTACTGTTTCGGAAGTATTCCTGTTGCGGTCTGCAAGGCAACATCA
This sequence comes from Poeciliopsis turneri, assembly GCA_922788865.1. NCBI lineage: Eukaryota > Metazoa > Chordata > Actinopteri > Cyprinodontiformes > Poeciliidae > Poeciliopsis > Poeciliopsis turneri. Next base: position 623,615 of record CAKLNU010000608.1, read on the forward strand.
GCTGGTTTAGTGTAAACTTACTTAATAGTGATGGAAGTTAACGCTCACTGCACAAGACTCTACTGTTGAAGAAAAAGCCTGTTAAAGCTGAAGCAGAAAATCAAGACAAGTCAGTGAAATATAAGAAGATCGTTAGATAATGGCCAAAATCCAACTTTCTAGTGTTTTTGCACGTAGCATATTTGGAGACAGATTGATTCTCCGAAACCACCCATATGAAAAAAAGGACAAAAAAAAAAACCCTAAAAACATTTGCAGATTGAAACATTATGGTGTAGAATGTCTTCCATATCTGCGCTTCTCCCTCTTGGGTATTTCAGAAGGTCAACTTTCTCAACAAGAAGATCCTGGCTTTGAATCCCAACCTGGGGTTTTTCTTTCTGTGCATGCCTGACTTCTTCCCACAGTCCAACCTTTGGGTTAAGTGGCCTCTAAACTGCCTCTAGGTATGTGTGTGTGTGTGTGCGCGTGTGTGTGTGTGTGTGCGCGTGTGTGTGTGTGTGTGTGTGCATTGTTGTTTGTCCTGCAGGTCTCTGCGTTGCCCGGTGATGGACCGGCATCTTGTCCAAGGTGTGTGTAGACCAGCTTCACTACTGGATAAATGTGTTAAACACTTATTCACCTTCTATCTCCTCTCCCATGAGCTAATTGTGGACTAATTTGCTTTCATTGCTTTGTGTGTGTGGATACAAAGCGCACATACAAAGTATTATGAGGTTATGAAGATTATTCGTTATCAGATTTGACAAACTCCCGACAGGGAAAACAAGAATGCACCCGAAAGTTGGAATTGTGACTGGGAAAGTCAGTGGCAAATCCAAATGCAGTCTCCAACTTGGCCGGCAGTTATAGAAAAGAAAAGCTGCCAGGATAAACCATTAATTAGCTCTGATTCTTGGAGTCACACCAGCCACTTGAATCAATTTCTAGTTTGCTTGGAGAGGTGAGAATTTGCAATCAAACCCTGATGCGCACGCTGGGCCACCTAAAAACCTGGGTCTTGAATCGGTTGGTTCGGATTCTGCTCCAAAAAGCAGGAAGTGGATTTTGGGTGAACACAACCAAAACAAACGCGCGAACCCTAAATGGCTCATGGTCTTCTACTAAAAGACAAACAACAACTCCTATAACCTCCGAAATCCGACGCCTCTCCACTTTTGTTCACAGTTTGTGAAGAAGGAAGTTGCGCTCACGGGTTTGACGTGTCATTTCCTTTAGCAGTTCTGTGTGCTTGCGCCACCACCGGCTTTTCCACGGGTTTGGATCGTGTCGCACAAGCAAACGACGCCAGCTGAAAACGCAACAAAATGGTGCAATTTTGGTCCCCGATCGAACCGAGTCAGCTGCACCATCAGCGTGAAAACACCCCGCTACTCTGCGCAGCCTCTGCTTGTGCCTGTGACGCATTGTTATCACGCTGTGTTGCAGATTGTAGCAAGTGCCAGACAGCAAAGAACAACTTCACATTGTCTCTCTGAAGAAACCGTTCAGGTCTGACGTCATTTCCAGATCGAGCTTCTTCTTCTCAAACAAATCAAATGCTCTTGTGGGTCTTCTGCTGGCCTGGAGGCTCTGAGCAGCAGCTTAGTGCTTGAGCCTTAAACCGGCCCCGGAACAATGAGTGGCTCAGAGCAGCTGAGAAAAGTAAACCGCTGCAGCACCCGGTGGCTATTATGAGCCCGTGTTGCTTTATTGTCTGACAGGTAAGGCTTCGTTCACCTGAGACTTTGTTTTTGCAAAACACGACTTCTGTTTTGAAGATATCCCACAGCAGCGAACTTAAGGATAGGGCATCTTAAATCTATTAGTGAGTCAGTCGAGTTTGTTTGTGTAGCACAAGTCATAAAAACAGTTGAGAAACCAGTGACAAACACTACATTTTGTCGACTGCCATCACTAAAACCATCAACACTCATCAAACATGTTGGTCAAAGTTGCATTTACGGTTCAAAAGCGACTCTGAACAGGTGGAGTTTCAGAATGGATTTAAAAAAGCTCAGGCTTTCAGCTGTTCTGCGTTTTGTTTTTTGGAAGTTTGTTCCAGACCTGTGGTGCATAGAAGCTGATGCAGGATGAATTACCAGCCTCCGCTGAGAGGCCTGATTTAATCTGTTAATTTGTTTTTCATTACATTAATACCATACATCACGATACGAGAGATTTCTTTATCGCAAGAACAAGCTTAGCATGAGATTAAACCAGTTAACAAAGGTTTACACACAGCACACTCATCGTCGGCGCGTCGTATTAATTTGGGGCTTTTGATGCCTTGGAACCGTTCTGGGTTTCATTTGTCTGGATGGATTTTTTATTTTTTATTTTTTTTTAAAACAAGAATCAGGAGCATGAGCCTGCAAAAACCTACACATACAGACTCGAAGAAAGAAGCAACAAAAGAAGGGAAAGCTGTCGCCAGAAGCCATGTAGAGCACGCAGCAAACATGAGGAACAAGGCGCTCTGATCAGATAACAGCAAACTCTTCTGGCTCACGTACAAAACATTGTGTCACGGAAAATTAACGCTGCACATCACGCTGAACACACCGCCTCCTCAGTGAACCATGGTGGCGGCAGAATCATGCTGTGGGTATGCTTTTTATGGGCTGATGTAGGAGTTTTCATTTTGGGTCATCTGGATGTTCTTAAAGGGCCAGTTGTGCCAAAATGTACTGAGAAAACCTATCAAACTGTTAAAATATCAGGAAGCAGCTGTTTGTTTCATTGTTTCCTAAGATTAAATAATACTGAGCATCTTTCCACACTGATGAGTCCATCCAGGATTTATTGATTGTTTTCGTGGGTGTTTTTTTTTTTTTTTTTTTTGACAATTAAATCACAGATTTTGTGGCATTAATTTGGAAATATTTGTGAGAGGTTTTTACGAGATGTATGTCGTTAAATGCGATTCATCTTTAATTGTTGTATCGATCACGAACTGTAGCTTGACATCAAATAAGGCCGAGGCAGCGGCCACCGAATCCCAACGTTTGTGGCCAATTTTGAGAGAAATTTACAGTAAAAATCTGAAAAAAAAAAAAAAAGTCCAAACCTTTTGATTTTTTGTGAATTTTGCAGATTTGCGAAGATTTACGGAGGAAATCGTTGATGCTTACATCAGCAATTTGATGGGCCTTCAGTTTGACACACGTGTTATCAGGCATCAACAAGCCAAGCTGCAGACTTTTGTCCCATTTCAACGTGCAACCAAGAAACTGAAAGTGCAACAAGTGATTTACTTATTATTACTCATCATAGCAACATGATGAGACACGACAGCAGCTGGGAATCTGAGTGGCTACAGGAAACAAACGTTGCTGTAAATTTCCACCTTCACCTAAAAAAATGTTTTCTTTTCTTTTTCTTTTTTTAAACGACTCATCTTTTTTGTCAAAACTTCTGCGTCCGTCGTATAAACCGCCAGGCTTGTTTCTTGTAGCCGCCAGTTGCACTCAAGTACCGGTTTTTCCCCCGATGTCCTCCGAATGCTCCAGCAGATCTTTCCCGCCTCCATAAATCTGCGATGAATTAACCATTTTGATTTAGCAATGTTTAGTATCTATAAAGGGCCATTTTCTCCAGTTCTTAATCTGCCTCTCCACCCACCCATACGCACAGCGGAGTCCTTCGTCCACCCCTTCTGCCGGTTCCAAAAGAGCCGGCAGAGGAGAGCGAAGGGAAGAAGAATGGGCCGTCGAAAGGCCCCGGGATGAGAGCTGAGTTGAGGAACAAGTGATGGAGCGAGGGAACGAGAAAATGAGGAGGAGAGGCAGCATTGAGTCCATTCTTTGCGGGGCCTTAAAGACATGTTTCCCTCAGATGTTGGCTCTTCTTCAGATGCTAATGGCTCACTCTTATTCCCAAGCTGCGCTTTAGCATAACAATGGCGTGGAAGTGAAAGAGCTAAACCTCTGCTTTCTTTAAGAAGCCAAAGCTGGGGGCTTTTTTTTTTTTTTTGTGGGCTCCCAACGCCCCACTCCCCTCTCTTTGTGCTCCGGCTGAAAGGCCCGCGGAACGCAAAGAGGCAAGGTGATCACAGAGTTTACTGAAAGTGAGACTGAAACAACACACTAAAAAAAATTTAAAAAAAAACTTAGGTGAAGTCATCTAGAGCCGGGAGAAATGACCAAATATAGAGCAGTGATCGTTCCCTCTTTTCCCAGCACAGCAGTCGTTTTGAATATTATCAGCCGTTTGCTTTCAAAGCTGTGCTGCATTATGTCTGTTGGGAAAGACTCCAACCCCGGTGTTGTGACTGCGCGTCCCGTGCTGACTCCAAGACGCCATCAGGGCCCCACCACCCCCTGTCTGACGAGCGGCGGAGGGACGGAGCGGATCGTGCCCTTGCTGGGTTAGAGCTCGGCTCGACGGCCGACGCTGAATGTCTGTTTGGCTTTATCATTTGCCACTGATTAGGCGCAGAGGACACACAGATATCAGCACGACACTCTGGCTGCACAGAGACATGATGACTTGGGCTTATCCGTGTTTGAAGAGACTGTGTGTTCCTTATTTATTCTCGTATCGTTTGGTATCGTGACTTTTTGTAAGAAGAAAAAGGGTCTTCCTACAAACCAGGAAGGAAAAACATTCAGATGTGGTTTCAGGGCCGGCTGACATTTGAACCACGAAGAGCCTTACATACTTACTGTCCTGATCCTGAAGACTTTGACATCATCATTTTGGGTTTCCGTGTTGTCTTTCTGTTATATTTCTGTTGTGCTGAAACTTTTGCTCTAAATAAGGTGATTTTAATGGCTCTCCAGGGATTCAAACCCACTCAGTTATTTTAGATCTGTAAAATAACAACCACAACAACGAGTTGAATCAGATTCTACCAGGTTTCATTCCAGGATCTCCCTCTATCCTCTCTGTAGCTGCTGAATGAAATCATCCCAGCAGCAACATGCCATATTTTACCATGGCGATGATGCATTCAGGCTGATCTGCAGTAGGTTCCTCCAGGGATTCGAGTACCTCTATTATTATAATACCTTGACAAAAACTACCTGCCTTCAAGCTTTGTTAGATTATGTTTCATTACTTTGTCCACCGTGTTGCAGGCGGGTGATTATTTGTGTTGCGCAGTGCTCTCACTTCCGCTTACGGTAAGTGCTAGCAGCATAATGTCCAATTTTCAGGTTCAATCTTGGTGGGGGGGGATTTCATTGACTGATGATAACGTCCAGGTTTACTGGGGAACCAGTAACCATCCTTAAACTGACTGGCAGGAAGTCTGGAGGTTTTCTCCTCCGGAACTGCAGCCTGGCGGCGGTGAAGAGCGAACAGCGGGAAAAGCGGTGGGAGTATTTATACAGGTGAACCGATAGACTGAACACGGCAGGCTGATGTTCTGTAGTTAATGCTTAACTAAGTGTAGCTTTACGGACGGACTGGAAAATAAATGTACCATCATGCTGGTCTCAACAGACAGCGCCTGGCACGCCTGAAGACGAATAGACCAAAAACTGGAGTACAGACATTAAATTTAGAAGTATTTTTGTGTTCCTGCCTCTTTGTTATTAAATTGAATACAATTTCAGATTTTTGTGCCAATAATTTCTTTTACCAATCAATGAAAAACTTGATTACTAAAATAACCGTTAAAAATACACCTGATCTTCAGCGTCGCTTGGCGCTTCGCTTATAGGCAAGTAAAAAAAGTTACATTTTGTTCTCATCGGACTGGAGCACCTTGTTTCACGTTTGCTGTGTGCGCTCCATGACTTACGGCAAACTGCAATGTGAGCTGTTTGTAGCTTTCTATTTTCTTTTTCCTGCTTTTTATTAAAGGCTCCACATTTGTAGAGCACTGGGCTTCTGTCCTGAGGATGGATCGTGTTTGCGGTTCGGCCGTATCCTTCACGTTTTCAGATGATGGTTTGAGCAGAGCTCAGTCAAAGGCTGGGACGTTGTTTTATAACCTCTCTCTCCTTTCAACGTCTCTCTCTCTCCATGGCCTTTCCTTGGTCTTCGTTGGGCTTTTTGTTCACTAATGTTTCTCCAATGATCCTCTGAGGCCTGACCTGCATTTTATACTTAGATTAAATTACCCAGTTTGACTCGAATGTTCAAAATAAGTGGCTCCTAAAGGTAATTTGTGAACCATTAACTATTTTTTCTCAGCTTTGCAATTAAGTGCTTCTTAGCAGAGGTGTGCCATGCTGCACGTTTTGCTAATGATCTGACTCCAAGTAAATACAGGGCCCGTATCGATACCGATACTTTTTGAGTCTGATGTGTCATCAAATAAATGACCTTTACGTGTTATTGTGTTTTTACCTTTCAATTATTCTCCCAACACAATTTAGATAATGTCTGTAGATGTCTAAAAAAAAACAAAAAAAAACCCACTGACATAATTTGTGTGCATTTTTCCCTAATAAAGTAGAAAAATGTATAATTTGAAACAAAATCTTTTTTGAGGCAGAGTTGAGAAACTGCTATATAAAGTATAAAACAAATCTGAAACTAAAGGGTCGATCTTATCGTATCGACCTGGTGCCGGTATTGGCTTGGTGTCGATATTATCGTTATTTTGGATCGATCTGCTTCTTTGACCTGGTCTTTCACATGAAATCCTAGTATATTACAGGTAAGTGTGTTGTTGCTTCAAAAACAATGTACAAAAAAACTAAAATCATGGGATATTAATGCAGCTTCCAGACAATCACATGTGTCAAACTCAATGTATTCCCTCCAGACATGTGGTAGACGTGTCTGGAGGGACACATACGTCAACGTGAAAATATATTCAATATTACTTAGCTTCAAGTATGGAATACAGACACAGCTGTTTATTGATATTTCAACAGTTTATTAGGGTTTTATCGATACATTTGCTCAAAAGCGACCCTTTGAGAGATTTCAGGATCTCGACCCAAAATTACAAATCTGTTGACGTCCCTGATGTTTGTCACATCACCTTGGTGCACAGAGGATTCATGTTGTGTTTTTGTTTTGTTTTGTTTTGGGGTTGTTTTGTGCAGGTCGAAGAAGAAATACCCCCCCCACCGAATAAAATGTTGCACTTTTAAATCCTGCAGCATGCGTCGATTAGCTGCGCCTCCAATTAGCCCCTCCTCTAACGCCTCCGATGTTCTCCATGTTCTCCATCTTTCGCTGGCCTTCCTCTCATGTAGATGAGCAGTTGGTCCAGGTGCAGCGCAGAGAGGAAGTTAGCACCTCCTCAGCACAGTGACACAGTCTATTTACATGCAAAACACCGGGCTAAGTCTGGAAAATGTGTGAACACAGGTGTGCATTCGTGTAGGTGTGCGTGTGTGTGTGTGTGTGTGCGTGTGTACGTGTGTGTGTGTGTGTGTGTGGGAGCAGGACGCTGGTGGGGATGTTGTTGCTGGAGCCACTAATCTGTTTGTCCTGACGTACTCGGCGTCAGCCGTGATGCTGCTGAATGGCTGCATTGTGTAATTAGACGCTTTGTGGGAACACGTTTCGGTTTTCTGTTGCTGAAGAAGAGGCTGGAAATTCGGCTCTCGCAAACAAACGCAAAGCCTGCATTTTACTTGTGCTGAGGCAAACATTTTTTGTTTTTATTTTTTTTTTCTGTTGGAGTGTGTGCGTGCCCTCTTGTTTGTGTACATGCATGTGTGTGTGTGTGTGTGTGTAGGCTGAGAGAGGAAGTCGGCGGTGGCACCCAGTGTCATTTGAAGCGGAGAGCCTGGCGCCACGGCATCAGGAACATCACTCTCCTGGTGCCAGGCTCGTTTTTATAAGCGCTCAGTAAATGACACACAGCTGGCGGCGCAGAGACAGCTGTCACTGCCGTCACTACGCCCTAATCTGCCTCTGCCTTTTTTCCTCCTCTTTTCCTCCTCTCTCACACTCTGGCGTTCAGCTGGGCTGCCTCCCTTCCTCCCTCCCCTCGGGGTCCAGACTTCGTGGAGCCGAAGCTGCAAAAAAAAAAAAAAAAAAAAGAGAGCGAGAAAAAAAATGCACTTCCTGGAGCTGGTGCTCACTTCCTTTCCTTTTTTGTTGGACTTCCTGCGCTGTCTCTGTGATCAAGCCGGCCAGAGTTGACTCTCTGGGAGAGACTTCCTGACAGCTGGGGAGATAATTCTCGACTTTCTGCTTTTGTCAGGATTTTTTTATTTTTTTATTTTTTTGCCTCGTTCTCTGCGTCCCCAGAGGTCTCCCCTCCACCTCTGTGTTGTTTTTCCATTTTCTCTGCTGTTGAGCAGCAAGTTTGTTTTGACGTGATGCAAAGCAAATCTGAGAACCGAAGCTCCGGGTTCAGCTTCACGTTTTTGCGTCTTTGTCACGTCGCAGCCACGGACAATGAAGTATTTTTGTTGTATTGGCATTTTTTCGTGACACACCGACGCAAAGTGTTACATATTTGTGAACTGGAAAGAAAAGAATACATTTGTAAACAAGCTTGAAAAGAAATGAGAATCGTTCAGAGGACCAGAACCAGAACCAAACATGGAGAAGCAGCGTTCAGCTTCTATGCACCACAAAACTTCCAAAAAAACTGCAAAACAGCCGAAACACAGAGGGCCTTTAAATCAAAGCTAAAAAACTGTTTAAGAGTTGCTTTTGAACCACAACATACGGAAAATTGGCCAACATATTTGATTTGTGTTGATGATTTCAATGATGCCACTTGACAAAATGCTGTGTCTGTTACTGTTTTTACAACTATTGACTAATATCTGTTTATGATTCTTTTTTTATAATGTTTTCACCATTGAGTCATTAAAAGCATCTGTTGAGCAAAATTGCAGAAATGTAATTGGTAATATAATCCATAAATACTGCAATGGGCTCCACAATGTAAAACAAAACAACATGAAAATACAAATTTCAGAAGGGCACCTTTTTTGATTTTTTTTTTTTTTTTTTTTTTTTTTGTCCAGAGGAAAAAAGATGAATGATTTAAGGTCTAAACCTAAGTCCAATTGATTTTCAATTAAATTTATTTCTCAGAGTTCAGACCTGTGGAATTCAACCTTACAGTGAAATGAGCCATTCATCATACAACTCTACTCCATACCTGCTGGTTAGGATAAAACGAACCCCAATGTTGCACAAGGCCGTATCATCCGTAAGGACTGATGCTCACCTTGCCCTCCCCTCTGGCTGACAGTGGTGGAATGCAGTGGGTGTTGATGTGTGGGCCCGGGCGATACCGGCAGCCCGGTTCTAAACGGCACACCGAAAGCGACAACAGTGACGGGTATAGACAGGACGACCCAGAGGCCGAGGCAGGTGTTGGGTGAGCCGATACAGCAACGGAGGACGAGTGAAAGGATTGATACCAGAGAAGAGGAGAGAACATGATGGTAGTTGCCTCTCTGTCTGAACTTGCAACACAGCACCTGCCAGTAATGCTATCACCACTTGTGATGCAACATCGCTAACTTGTAGCCAGCAAGAGAACAAAAGTGCCAGTGCGTGCCACTTAGAAACATCATGTTTAGTACGACTCGTCCCAGTGAGGCATGAGGCCCGCAGGAGGGGGCAGATGAGAGAGGGCATCAGGACTAGCCAATAGGAACAGGTGTGCTGGTTAAAAAATAAATATATATATAGAGAGGTGCTTTGACACATTGAGCCACAACAGCATCCATTGGCACATAGGCCAAACTGAAAAATGGAGAGCTTCTGCTCCCACATGGGTCCAGCAGGATCCCAGTCCGGGTCAGAAAGCTTCAGGTGTGTGAAACGGACAAATGGGTATTTTTGCCCAGCTGCTGCCCCACATTTGAGGTTCTCTGAGGGAACAACCTGCCAGGGGCAATAAATAGCTCAGCCGGACAACTGGCGCCGAACGTGTCCGAAGGATCCCATGCAGCTTTGTTTTGCACATATTGATCGTGTCGGCGTGCTAAGAGTGCTAAAAGTTGTGGCTGAAGGATGCGTGAAGCAGAAAACGGTTTTCTAGCAACTTCTGTGTGTTTCACCCGTGACTGTAATCCAAACCTTTTGTGACGTCCGTCAAGATGGATTTGACAAGGGGATGGAGGTTCAGGTCCACATGGATGGAAGAACGTTAATCCGTTTACCGGCGCCAACTTTAGGAAAAAGGAAAGAAATCAGTTTTATTGGGATTTATGTGATAGATCAATATAAAACATATGTAACGCACTTCGAGCGCAACATCTCGTTGTAGATCTGGCTGAATTCTTAGTTTTATAACCTTATGGTGCAGCAGCTAACTGAAATGAATAACATGATAAAAGCCGAACACATATAATGTGGCATAAAGTCCATCCATGTTACCGGAATGGGTAACTTTTTGTGGCAATAATTGCCTTAAAGAGGCAGTAGTATGTGTTTCACAGCACAATCAAGTCGCTATGTTAACCTTTTTATCAAAATGTTTCATATGTCAACCATGACAGAAGGAATTTGATGTTTTAAATGAACGTCTCTGTCTCTTTAAGAACTCCTGCTCTCAACTCAACTCACCTGTTCACCCTTTAACAACGATTGTGGCTCATAAAATGCAAAGTATAAACACAACTTTTAATGGTTTTACTTGGTTCAGTCCAAAGCTGTGGAGTGAACAACTTTACATCATAACATTGTAGGTTGTGCCGAACGCCTATACATTTATTGTATCGTTTATCGTTACCTTAGAAACAATTCTTACCACGATACGAATTTTGATTTGTCACGAACACAATAACCTCAATTTAACAATGAAATGAATAGCCGGCTGCACTGTGGAGTTTGTTGCTTTTGCATCAACAAATATCAGTATAAAAACATAAAAAATGTGACTAAAAGCAGTTGCTGTGTGCAAATTACTGATAAGAATCATACTTTTTTTATTATTATTTTAAAGTCACTTGTGTCCTGAAGTAGCCCATTTCCAGATGGGGTTTTGTGTTTGTGGGGCTACAATTCCTTATTAAAATAACGTGGACTATCACAATAAAGTTTTAGGTTCGTTTGTCACCTATTGTGTCATAGTATTTCTGTTTTCAAAAGACTGATCAAAGAGTCTCCTCAAAGCTTTGGGATATTGTTTTATAACCTAAATGAAGCCTCAGACATTTCCGCGGCTCCGTCCCTGACCTGTCTGTTGGACTCCTGGTCTCCTGGTAAAAGTACAGAGTGTGTCCATCTGGGGATGGTTTCCCAAGAATAGTTAATATTTTAATTCATAATGAATTACATGCTACCAGCAATTCCAGTTCCTTCATAGTTTCCTGGCACACGTGTCTGGCCTTTTACAAGGCGGTCGGGGCCTGTCTCGACAGAATTTAGCACATTTACAACTCGCCTGATTATTTGCGAAGGAAAACGGCAAATGGAGGTCTTTATGTCCGGACAAAAAGTCGTCCGTATCACTTTTACAAAAAAGAAAAGGGAACCAAAATAAATCATCAAGCGAAAACCAATCGCAAAGCAAACAGTTATTCCAAAACTTTAAAAAAAAAAAGAGCTACATGCTACAGTTAGCAAAGTTGTTTGACACGCTGAAACGGCACATAGGTTTATAAGGGGTGAAAGGTTAAGGCGTTGCTCGTGTCACACTTTTGATTTGCGGGAGTCCATCTTGGAAGTCGAAATAACTCAAAATAAATCTCTTAGCCGGGAAATAGAACTGGATTCTGTTTGACTTATTCCATTGTGTTTTTTTTTTTTGTTTTTTTTTTAATCTCAAATCCACTAAATGTGGTTTAAGAAAACTATAACAATGAAACCCAACACTACCAAAGGTAGTGAGTGGCTTCTCTGCGAATTTCATATAAAAGGAGATGCTTGAGAGGCTGAATGTGTAATGAGCTCAAAATAACCTAAACCCCTTTCTCTCTCTCTTTCTCTCATTTTTCTCCCTCCTCTCTGTGTCCTCCCTCCTCCCCTCTCTGTCTTTTTTTTTTTTTTTTTCCTTTTTTTCTCCTCTTTTGGGAAACATGCCTTTCCCAGCTGCACAGCCCCCACAGCGCGAGGCCAGGCCAGGAGCACAGCTGGCCAGACTTGGTGGAGCCAGTCGACAGGCGCATGGAGCGCAGCCCGCCCAGGGCCCGCTTCCTCCGCAAACATGCCCAGGTGTGGGGCCTCTGAGTTGGGCTTCTGATCTCCACCAAACAACACTGTGTGTGTGCGTGCGTGTGTGTGTGTGTGTGTGGAGAGGGATGAGGGATCAAGAAGGCAAAGATGGGGGAGTTGAACGGGGGGTTGTCATGGGGTTGGGGGGGGTGGAGGGCTTGTCCCTGCTGAAGCTGTGTCAACATTGTGTGCTAATGTGTGTGATTCTGTGCATCTGTATCTGCATGTGTTTGTGTTTCGGGAAGCGAGGGGTCACCCCTGGGTGGGGTGGGGGGGCGACAGGGGTAGACGGTGGGCAACAACAATTACTGCGCCATTGTGGCTAAATTGTGTCTGACTTGCGGGTGCCTGGCCACAGGAGGCCGGCCGGTGCCAGGCGGAGAGAGGAACGCGCGGAGCGGGGGACGAAATTGCTCGTTTGAAAGATGCAACACGCCTCGTTAGCATATAATGAAACATAAACGATCACCTGCAGGACGAGCGGGCGCTCTGAGACTCGAAATATTGCCACTCTGCTTGGCTGTTTACCACACTGGCTGGAGAGCGAAGCGCCCAAACTAGTCGTGTAAACAAACAATTGAAAGCGACTTTTCTTTTTCACCTCCTGCAAAAATGAGAATGAGGGTCTTTTTGCCCTCTGCGTCCGGGTTTACCTGCTGAGCTGTCCTCTTAACACACTTAAACGGAAACACACTCCAGCTCGGGCCACAGAGATCGCCTGCGCAGCGTTCCCATAATTCACTTCATAAATCAGAGCACAAATGTGCGCTTAAACGATTTCAGCTTTCACTGTAGCAGTAAGATTACATGTGGCTGATTTGAACTGAACTGCACCCCTCCAATTCCCGGCCCCCCCGCAACACCCCTCCACTTATTTAACTGTGTTACGGCCGGCGGTGACCTCACTGTGGCCTGGTTGACATCCAAGTCAAGCATTTAACTTTATAACCAGATTCCAGCACGCATGCACACCTTCAGATGGACGCACACGCCCGCGACTCCCGGATGAAACGCGGCCTAACGGGAGGCATGTGAGCCCGGGGTCAGATCAGATAAGGCGAGGCCAGACGGCCTCAGATAAGCTCTTTGAACAGCTCTATCTGCAGCTTCGGGGAGATGTCCCCCCCTACAGCCGTTTCACATGACAACGGCGAGCCAAGCGGCCGCTGCTGGCCTGTTTGTGTCCAGGCCCTGCTAGTAATTAACTGGGGGGAGTCCAGGGCCGTCTGACTGACTGCCTTGTCTCCAGCACCCTCACCCTCCTCCGCCTCTCCTCCCTAGCCCTCACTCAGGATTGCTCATGCATGCATGCTAGCTGACACTCAAGTAAATACACACATAGACAGAGAGACGCCTATCTGTCTTGGCCCCTGAGAGGATCTCACACGGTGTAGGTGGCCCCCTTGTGGAGCAAAATCCAGTTTGTTGGAAAACGGTTTGTGAATCCCCTTTTTGTTTGTTTGTTTGGGTTGGTTTTTTTTTTTTTTTTTTTTTGCAATTGTCCGTTTTAGAAACTGTTCTGAAGTTAAAGTAGCTGAATTGTTGCTGCTTTTGGTTTAATTCAAAAGGGAGTAATGATATGCCAGAGTTAGCCATAAAGGCTAGTTTCCATCTATAGTCCCTCCAAGTGCAATTAATGTAAATACAAGCTGTTACAGTGTAACACAGTCTCTTTCAGAAAAAAAACAGATACTATTAATAATACTAATAATAATAAAGCACAGCAAGTTACAAAATTAAAAAGAAAAAACGTGTTTTATACAAAAGTTATTATATGCAAACAAAAAGAGTACAAGAGAAAGATAAAGTTCAAACATCTTGACGTCTGTTTGGAAACTTGGTTGATGTCTTTATGTTGGCAGGACTCCATCAATCCAGCTAGACTCTTATTCAGAAACATACAAGCCAAGTTTTCTGCAGCACCAAACCACATCAGTTTTGTTTTAAATAATAAAATTGGTTTTAAAAAAACGAATAAAACTTCCTGTAATGCCCATTGTTATGTCCATGTATGCAAATTCATAGGAAATTTTATTTCATGCTATTTATGAAAGGAAACTTCACATTATTTATGTGGGGGAGTTTTGCCCGTTGCCGGCATGTCGACCGAATAAAACAAAACTAGAAAATTGAATTTCATGGTTCGTTCAAAACAAGATGCAAGACGGTCAGTCTGCGTCTTGTGCAGACTGACTTCAGATCTACCTATCAGAGGCGGCCAACGTTAAGGTATTCTAACACAGGAGTGTTAGATTAGATTCTATGGCTGCTCTCCTTTTCTTGAGTTTTGCTGAGAGGTCAAAGTCTGGGCATCGTGCCGGCTACTCCACAAGCTTAATGTTGTCGGTGTGGAACCAGGAAGCATCTTAATTACTGGTGTGCTCGGGGTTGTTGTCTTGTTGGAACATCCATTTCAAGGGCCTTTTTCCTCTTTGGCTTCAGGGCAACAGGGCTCTCGTTAAGTGCTTTGTTGTTTTCAGAACCGAAGCGTGATCTCTGTTATGCAGTAAATAGAACTGACAGCAGAACGAGAAACAGGTATTGATATGGTTTGTGATTTTGGACTCTGATCTGTCCTGCACCTTTCCCAGCCAATGTTTTCTGTTCTGCTTTTGTTTCGTCGCAGAGTGGCGATTTCTTTGGTCAGACTGAGAGAGGAATGGTGAAGGTTAAGACAGAAAGAGTAGACGATGGTGAGAAGGTTTACCTCACCAACAGATGTTTCAGTACATGCAACATTTGAAAAAGAAAAAGCTCTTTTGTACCAAAACCTGATTTCTTTCAGCCGACTAATCTCTCCATAAAGAGTTGGGGACAGTGAGATTATCGATCATCTATGTATTCATGTTTCCACTTCTAAAGGACAAGGCATTGCTCTACCTTACGAGAGTCAGAGCTTGTAGTGTGTTCATCCCACAGTGAAGATCTTCCCTTGGACATCCTGTTGATCATATCCTCGCAGTCCAACACAAGTCTGTCAAATGTCTTCACCACAACAGACTGCCTGGTTTGTCTTGGTGAAGAAAGACCTATTCCAATAAAAAAGCAAAACTCTTGATGTGCCTGTTATTCTATAACCCAACCTTCAGTTATAGATCATGACCAAAACAATAAGATCTCACTTCCCCTGTCGGGCGGATGGAGTCAACTTTAGAGACTGGTTAAGACGTTCCGTCAGGAACTCTGAGAAACCCGCTGCTAAGATAGGATAAGATCATTTTATTTGACTCTCATAGGAGAAATTTATCTTGTCCACAGATTGTTTTTCTAAAAGGGATCAAATGTTTTCCGTTAGATGTGAGAAAGCCTTTCGATGTTCACGTCGGAACTCCTCGCTTTGTCTTGTTCTTTGTTGTTGAATCCTGAGCGCCGATGTCAACGAAGGAAGTGAAGTCTGCTGAGTCTGTGTGAATCAATGCTGAGCTCGTGCAGTGATTTTGGAAGGCTGGCCACGTGTGTTCTCCATTCGTAAAAAAATGGCTATCGCTGAAGTTTGCTGGTGCACCAAGGCTGCAGAAATGTCTTTGTAACTTTTAACAGACCGATAGACACCATTGATTCTCATTTTTGCTTGAATTTCTAAAAAATAAGGGCATGAAACATTTTGGCCTACTTCATGTTGCCAGAGAGGTTCTATTGAAGTTTGGCGAGATGCAGATACTAAAAACAAACCAAACTAGACAGATTTAGTTTGGATAACTTAATTCCAGCGCTCCAATATCTTTGTCCAATGTATGAATCAAGTTGATGATCTGAAACATTTAGGGATGATGAGAAAAAAAGCAAAAACAAAGGGTTCCAACACTTTCTCCTGCCACTTTTAAGTGTTTGGCTCAAACAGACGAGAAGGATCGGGTCTTAAAGTGTTTGTTTGGATGACCGTTTCATTTAATCCCGCAAATGCCCTGTTGTAAAAATCGGGTAATACTTTAGAAATCCCAAATCAGCCTGGCGGCACTCGTGCTGCCGAGCGGAGAACCCATGATCAGCTCGCGTAATCTCTTGACGACAGCTTGGTCAGAGGTCTGCTCCACAATCCAGCGGTGCTCCCCTCCCACGGTGTCGAGGTCAAAGCCCAGTTAACCTCATGCGTCCGACAGCATTCCAGGGACCGTCAGCTGTTTTTTCCCCCTCGGTGTCCCGTCGAGCGCCCCGTGCCTCGACGCTGAGAGAGACGAGACGGAGCTGGGGTCGGGGGTCAAGCCTGTCGAGATGTTTCAACAAGCGTTTAGTCGAAGCCTGTAGTCACGCAGCGTCTGACATGGCTGCCGTAACTCCAGAAACCACCAGGAGTGAGGAGAGCTGTGTTTTGGAGGATCAGCTGGGATTTGTGTGTGTAAATAGGTGTTACAGTGACGGTGTTTGTGTCCTCTGAAAACAAGGACTCACTCAGCTGTTCACACAGGGAGCCAAACAGAAGTATAAAAGGCCTCTTTTTAATTCACGGCTGAATGACACACAGGCAAATAGACATGCTTAGTGGCCACCAGTCCACTTTTGCCCCCTTCGCTTCACCTGTTTATTCAGAGGCTGTTTGTTTGAACGGCTTAGACTTTAGCATGCTGTGCTATCGTCCGGGATCGAGTTTGGAAATGGATGCGGCGGCGGGCCTCCCCTCTTTGGGCTCCCGACACTATCTTGGGTTTGGATGTGTGCAACTTGCTCAAAAAACTTTGTTTCTCCCTCCAAAATAGCTCTCTCTCTCTGTCTCTCTGCTCCAACAAAGTACAATAAGAAATCTGGTTTTAAGCGCATGTTTGTGGTCTGCATTGCTTACTATATATGGGCCCAGCCTCTAAGTTCAACGTCTAATTATGTGTTGAGCGCTGATGGGAAAAGGACTGCGCAGACACACACGCGCGCACGTTCAGCAGGAATCTGTAATTGTGTGAATGGATCCCGGAGTGCATGTGAAAGTTTGGGATGCAGGGTGCAATTGAAGGAATGCCCTGGTGCCAGTGAGACTCGGGAGCGGGACGGCAGACGAGCTGCGGTCGAGCTAAATGAGGAGAGGCGGCTGAGTTTATGATGCAGAGCCGCGCCGCCCTCTGTTGTACGGCGGACACCGTCCGTGTCTTGAGCGGCGCCCACAGTTGAACCCAGATATTTACATATGCTAATTTTTTTTTTAAAAAGACAAGCTGTTTTTTTGATTTGTGACGTTCTGACACCAAACCACATTTTTCCTGGCTTGTGTCGGTTGGGATTGTTTTACAGAATGTAATGAAATTCAGAAGGTTCGGTCGATTTCCTCTGTAACTGGGTGGTTGTTTTCGCGCCTGATAGTCCGGTGGACTCGGTTCGATTCTGGACTAAGATTGCGTCATTTGCTACATTTTCAGAGAGAGAGTGGCCGGCCCGCTCTGGGGGTCTGGGGGTCAGAGAGAGAGTTAGTTAGTCAAATGAACTAAACCCTTTGACAAAACCTGATCCCTCTCTCCCCTGTGGTGGCGCTGCACTGAGAACTACCGAAGGAAACGGCACAAAAACCTCACAAGAAGACATTGAGACGGAGCAGCGTCAGACTTTCAGCGGCCGCAGTGTTTCTTTTTTGTGTTTGGTGAAAGACCACGAGCCGTTTCTCCCGCTAGCGCCGGACATGCGCATTTGTTTTGGTTGTATTTACCCAAACAAATGCAGGAAGTGGCGCTTCATTCCACTTCCTGCTTTTGGAGTTTTCTCCAGGCAACTTGGTGTTTACATATGCATTCGAACTACAACCGAAACGAAGACATTGTCGCAGCTCAAACAAACTGCGGTTCAGTTCGTAGGAACTGAAACAATAAAAAATGACAGAAAATGTCTTAAAAACCTGGCTTTTATTGAAATAATTCCATCTGGGAGTTTACCGAGATTCAAAGTTGAAATTAATAGAAGCTGCAAAACAAACTCGTCAAAATAAACGGCAGTTCTTGGGTGAGCTGACATCACTGTCAATTTTGGACACAGAAGGAGTGCATTGTAAAAAAAATAAATAAGGTTTTCCAAAAATCAGAAAATTTAGTTAATTGTTAAAATTGATTTATCGCAATGCCCTACTATGACATCATCAACTGGGATTTTCTGAATTGTTTTAAGGCGTGCCAAAAGAAGAATATTTAAACTTTTAGCTGGGAAAAAAAAAGAAAAAGAAAGACATTCTGTTTCACAGTTCTGGTATTTAACAAGTAGACCTTGATAATCCAAACTGACCTAAACCAGGAAAAGTTTAGGCTGATTTGACGTCAGATGGAGAGAAAAGAATGAAAAGTTGTGTGTCCTCTCATACGGCGTACGCTAACGTGTGGCTCCAGCTGTGCATACAAATTGCAAAAAGGAAGGTAAAAGAAAGGTGAACATGGAAAAGGGTAGTCACTTCTTCTTTTTCTTTCTTTTAACAGTTTCCATTTTAAACAGGCAGAGCGGGGAGGCCATTAAAAGACGTAAGGCTGTTCGGCGGGCTCATCGGCGTCCGTCTGTCGCTGGCCGGCCCGCTCTGGGGGTCCGGGCGGAGGGGTTTTGTGGCTGCGGTGCTGCCTGAGGCCTGGCTGGGCTGATTTACAGGCGGCGTGGGGACATGTGTTGGGGATACTCCCAACGCAGCCTGGTGGGGGCCAAAGCACCCACTCTGCTGCTGCCGGAACATCTGGAGTCTAGACTCAGTGGCTCTGCTGAGCGCCTCGCTCCCTTCCTTCTCCCACATCCATCCATCTATCCATCCCTCTCTGCCTCAGCTACTCGCCCCCTCCAAACTCAGCGTTCAGTCACAGTGTTTGTGTAGCTGTTTGGAGGGGGGGGGGGATACAGAGAAATAACATTTTGTTTAAAAATCTTTCACTTGCCTCTTCTAACCCCTCTGTATTGTTCTCCCCTTTTTCAGTCTTGTCCAAACTCCAGCACATCTGATGAAGGACACAACAGCCAGAAAAAAAAAAACAAAAAAAACAGAAAAACAGGAGAGCGGATCATGAAGCACATGTGGAAGATATCATAGAGAGGATTGTTATTCCCTTCTCTCTAAAGGCCGGAGCCAAGTGTTCACAGAGGGACCCCTCCAGTGGTCTTTCAACCGATTGGCTCCCAAGTCGAAGAGCGGTCACATAAACACATTGGCTCTGACATACATATTAAACAGCTGCGATAAACACGATACCTCCCTCCCCACCCCCAGGGGCTCCAACACACGCCGCCTTGTTTTAAAGGCGGCTCCTGTTGGGTTCTGTCAGGACAAATGTTCCTTATTCTGTTGATTACCTGGTACGACTCTCCGGCTCTCTGTCCTCCCTTCCTTCACCTTCCTGCTTTCAATATAAACACCCACTTCTCTTCCTCACTGTCCATCAGTCCTTATTTGGCCTCACACTGAAACACAAGTGCAGCTCCTTAAAGGTACAAAAAGCAGAGAATGCTTGCCAGAATGAGAAAATCTAGTTCCCCTTTTTCCATGTTCAGCAGGTCCGAATGTAACGTGCAAACACAGAACCTTTTATGTTTTTATGGTTATGGACAACCGTCAATCTTTTCAGGATTACAGGATTCACTCCCAGTGAACTTTCTTCTTCGTCAGTGTATTTGATTGACAAATATCAGATGTGGGTAGAAAAAGCAAAAATTGTGCCAGTGCAAGAACAGCACAACCTCAACATTTTTTTATTCAAGTAAAAGTAAAACTTCCCAAGAAATAACTCAAGTAAGAGCAGAAAGGTATTGAATATAAAAAAAAATCACATCAGCAGATGGACCAAAAATATAAAGTTAGTGGAAATATTTGAATTTTTAAATACAAAATACCAGAATCGGGCAAAAGTACAAATTTTTCCAAATCATAAAAAAACTTTTGAAATTTTAACAAAAATTTGTCTGAAGACTGCAGCTGCATTTTTGTTTGCAACAAACTTGTTCTTCATTCGGTGAAGTTACAGTGCACAGAGTCTCTAGAAATTTTATTCAAGAGTAGCGATACTTTATGAAAAAATGACTCGAGTAAAAGCACAGCATGGTAAAAAATACTCATAGAAGTACATATTTCCCATTAAAAATTACTTAAGTAAATAAAACTGAATTAGTTAGTACCCAACTCTGGTGAAGTATAATGATAAAATGGAAGAAAAACAATATGCACCTTCACATTTGCATAATACCTTTTTTTTCTGCAAACAGAGATCCACACAGTCCTCTTTTGGAGCATAGTCTTCATAGGGTTAGTACATGTGAGTCCTAAAACGTTAGTCCATTCTTTACAAAGTAGCAGAAGATAAGTCACACTGGATGAAGACTGTCAGTGATAAACACTTGCATTTTTTTTCATACAACAATTTAATTTTGGCCTCATTTTATATAATTCAGTACAGGGGATCGAATCCAGATGCACACCACACTTTCCAGATTGTTTTCATGAAAAAATGCATTCAAAATTATGCATCACACTACTTATTTGTCACAGTTATGTGCTAGCTTGTGTTTCAGGACTTACAGGAAACTCGAGCAGAACATACTAATGGGTTTTATTGTAACATAAAAACGTGCGAGCGATTTGAATGCGTCGTTTGGGGAGTCTTAAGGGAAAATTAGGAGGTAAGCTGGGATTGTGATGCAAATTATAGATTGTTCCTGACGGTGTCTGTTTTAAATTTCAGGCCTGGCTCTCCAGTAAACAGCATAAATCAGGGTTTCCCTTTGGCACAGGACGAAAACTGCAACTGCGTTTTCCCTCTCAAACAGTGGAAAACTTGTCACAGAATCGGCCTCTTTCGGAGAGCCAGGCGTCACAGGCGCTCACGGCGAGGAAACTTTATGTTGCTTTTCTTTTGTTGTTGTTGTTGTTCACTGCATTATGACATTCACGCCTGCATGGGGGGGAAACCCTGTTAAATTAAGCATTACTGGTAAACAGGTCGTAGGCATGATCTGTGATATTCTCCACAAAGTTGCGGCCTGATTTCCCCCCTCCTCCTCTTCCCTGAAGTGGAACAAACTGTACAGCCACTCTACTAGAAAACAAGGCAATCCTCATTGAAGTGAGGCGTCAAGAGAAGGAGCGACTACTGATTGCATCTGGGCAGCGCTGGTTGGTGTTTGCCTTCTCTGGAAGCCATTAAGAGAAATGGTTCCCCTGCTCTCGTCTCCATTCTCACGTTTCACTCTTCTGGTTGAACCTTTGCACATCCCTCTCTCACCACCTGTATCAGCTCCGGTTCCCACCCTAGTTCTTGTTTCTTCTTCTTCTTCTTTTTTTTTTTTTTTTTTGTTAGAGCAGAGGGCAAGAGATGGGCGGAAGACACCAGATACACAAGAGGGAGGGAGCTTCGCATGGCAGACAAAGAGAACAAGTTGTCTCGGCGTGACCGCAGCTCTTCGGGTTACAGGTGCAAACTGTCGGCGCGGCTCTCACCTGCGTCAAGGCCGCAGGGACGGAGCAGCTCTGCCAAACCAGACTTTCAAGCGCTTTGTTGACACGTACCGTATGTAAAGACAAAATGTTGATGACAATGCTACTTTTAGGTCACTGAAGCCCATATTCAATAGTTCCCCCCCCCCCCCCAGTCCAAACCCGAATCCTTCCTGGGACCAATGCTAACAACATTAGCAAAACATCCGCGTTTTCCAAATAATCCACTAAAGACAGAAAATATTATCTTGAATTAAGGGAATATACTTCTACAAAAATATATTTATGCTGTCTATGCATATTTAGTTTAGTTTTTTTCTTTATATATATTTTTTATAAATATACAGCATGAAATAGATTCCAGGCAGTGGGTGGAAGTACAAATTTATCAAAATTCCCTCTCCTTAAATAATATTTCACTGCTGCCACCAAGTCCTGTTTTGGAGCGGGACCTGGTCTGGACTTCAACTGGACCGTTCTAACAGCTGAAAATGCCTCTATCTAAACCACTGGTGTCCATCTCTGAGGGTCAAAATCACAAGTTAAAAGTGCTCGCTTTCTCTAAATCATTGACTTTTCTTTCTGAATTTGTCTGTTTTCACCTGCCACATTTTACATGCAATAATGTAAAGATACAAACAGAGCAGTCCGAATTTATAGAAAAGTAATAAGCAACTCACTGTAAGTGCAGAACACGAAAAGAGAAAGGAAACAATCGATTCCCTAATTTGGGGAAATCAATTGTTTTCTAATTATATCATTTATTGTTGGGGGGTTTTTTATGATTATTTTATGGTCGGCAGCAAGAACAGGATACCAAATCCTTTTTCTTCAAAAACGCTTATCCAGTTTAAAAATTAGCCCACATTAGTCTGCCACAAACATCCACCGTAAAACATGGATGAAATCAAAATGGCAGGTAAAAAACCTGACCCAAAGTATTATTTACACAGCCCTGATCTGTATTAGCTGCCTCTACTGGACAGTCAGATTTGTACCACTCTTTAATTGCCCCAGACCAGATTCTGGACCCACTGATCTAAACCAATTTATTATTGTTCAGACCGTCAGCTTAGAATCATTCACAGAGCTGGAAGGTGAAGCTATGAGGCAGTCGTAATTAACTCCATTTATCCTCTTTGTTTGTTTGCATAGAGAAGATGTGCAACATTTGACTAATGTTCTTAAAAGGAGAGATGCATGGCACCAGGTCATAGTGTCAAAAATGCCAACATGCAGTCTCTGGGCAGGTTGATGTAATCAAGTATACTTCAACAGATCGATCACGAATTGATGAATAATAATTCATGAGGTACATTTTTATCATTTATTATAATGATGTATGCTATTATTGCTTTATGGTAGTGAAACACCATGTCGCTTTCTCCACCGCACTGCGTTAAACACGCGGTCCAAACAGTTTTGTTTTGGCTTCGTCTGACCAGCACACAGTTTCCCACACGTTTGCTGGGTGTGTGTAAACTGCAGGACTTCGTTAACAAAACGTCCTAACTGACACTGGGATTAAATTACACTTCATTGGATTTATTTGGCGGTTTATTGCCAGTCAGGTGCATTGGATTTAATTTAGATGCGCCAGAGTAAAATGGGCTTAGCGCAAATACACATTACACATGAATAGGCTACGAAAGCCACAGTCAGCTTTTAGTTTCAAACTAATAAATCTGCATGGATGAGGGAATTTGTCCTTCTGTTGCACAATGAGGCATCAGCCTGCTGGCTGGGCAGGGCATGGTGTGTTGAGACCCGCAGATTGGCACCAGATCACGTGTGAATCATCAGGCTAACTAAGGCCAACACAATCGTCTGCACAAGCGTTCCCAGCGTCCCACTGGGAGAGGCTCAACAGACTTAGTGGTGCACAAGGGCTGGTTTTAGCTGTGTTTGTGTTCACAGAGTTGGGCAAATAAAAGGTTTAAGACAGAGATGAGGGTAAACCATCCAACTGATAGTAGGGAAAGAGACATTCATGTGCGGTTTGACTTCTCATGAAGTGACGATTATGGCGATGAAGCAAAGAAAGGTGATTACTTATCAGTGACACGGGTAAGAGGAGTCAGGCTTAAATAGTGATTTTTTTGAGTAGAGGATGAATATGAGGCTGACCAAATGAATGGATTCTGTAAAGTGCAATTCGTTTATCAAAAAAAAAAAAAGCCAGAGCTCTGAAAACGCTGACGTTAAACAGGATCACAGATGTTGTAATGCCACATTCAATGGCAAAGAAAGAAACTTCGGATCATTTGTTTTGTTCAGTGATCTATACTCCACATTGAGTTACCTTGTAAGGTATAAACCTGCAACCACTGGCACTTTAAGAGCCAACAGGGGAACAAATTTGGCATGGAACAAAGCAAAACCGTTAAAGTGCTAAATGCATTTGGACAGCCTGCCTGCATGAGCATCACCTCCAACAGTTTTAGTGATGTCATAAGCTTTGGCACTTACTGTCGAATTTTCTAAAATCTTACAGGACTTAACCTGTAAAACTGCAAGGGCAAGAAATTATAATGACTCCTGTCACACCGCACAATGGAATGTGCCAGACTGCATGACTTATTGCTGCAGCGTTAAGTGTCCGACAGATCCAACTGAGCTTTTAGTCCATCAATAAAAGAACTGCAAGCTACGGATGTGGACGTGCTCATTGTTAGAGATGGATGCTGAAAGAAGGGAAGAGGCGAAGAAAGCAAGACGATCTCATGTCAGGGGAAAAGGAAACGAATCAGCAAATAGAAGACGCTGCTAGATAGTTAGCAGGTTGATTTTGGTGGTGGCAGCATTAAATCGCTAGTTGCCGCATCTCTCACGCTAAACGAGCACAGACCACCGATTCAAGCTCAGGGTCAAAGATTTTCTGTCTCCACAAAGCAGTTTGGCTACAGTGGTCAATAATCGCTCGATGTGAACCCAGGATCAACCCCAGCTGCAGGATCTGGAAGTGGTCTCCAACAAAATGTCACTTTGTAAGACTGCAGATCATTTGATTGGATTCATAGAAAACGGAATACATCAACAAAACTATTACTGATTTTTGCAACAAGAAATGCTGTGTTTTACCACGGTCGGCTATCGGTGAAGAAAAACATTTGGCTGCTCCCTTTTGTGGGTCTAAACCTCCAAGAATGAATATTTTCAAAATTGATCTTAAACGCGTTTGGCACACCAAATGTTACGCAGATAGGGTGAAAAATCTGAAACAGTCTGACAGACTGCCAGCCATAAAAAGCGGCCTTGTTGACGGGTGACTTGGTTTTATAGCCCTCACCAAACCGGACCCTTCAGGAGCAGATAGGGTGGGAAGGTATCGGCACTGTAACGAATGGCTGCAAAAACTACACCATGAAAATACATCACAACAGGGATCCCAGCCACCACAGTGAGGTGGCTGCGATTTGATCACGTGCGCAAATTTACAGCAGTACTGTAAATTTTAAATGCACAGTTTTACATTGACTCTAGTCCGTTAACGTTCACCGGGTGGAGGCGAACTTTCACGGGCGAGAGGGCGGGTCAACAATGACTTTCACTGGGTAAGCAGTTTTTTACAAACATTGTATTGCAATTTCGTGTTTGTTTGTACTTAAATCGAGCTACTGTTGCTTCTATTACATTGTTTGCTACAGCTAGCTGATAGTGAAACTGTAATTCTGTTACAGTAAAACTGCAATAAAATTACAATAAAACTGTAATAAGATTTACAGTAAGATTGCAAAGAAATGACTGTAATAAGATTATAGTACAGCTACTGTAAAAAAAAAATTACAGTCGTTACTGTAATTTTTTTATTGTAAAAATGACAGTAACTGGCTGGCAACCCTGCTGACAGAAAGTTACTGTAAATTCTACAGTGACTTTTTTAACAGTGAGCCCAAGTGCTTCGCTGTGAACATCCCCAGTGTGCTAACTCTGTCTCTAACAAAGTGTCCCAGCAGGGGGTCTTTACAACGCTGTTATGACATCAGCAATGTCCTGTTGTCTGCAGGTGCCTCTTAACCTTTCACTCAACTCGCCTCGCTTGCCTGGCTCCGTTTCACTCTCGGTGAATCCTGCAGTCGACTCGCTCGGTTCGGGGGACGCGGAGTGAAACCATCTGGGCTCTATCTATCACCCAGCTGCTGTTGCCATCTGTGATCTCTACAATCCTTTGTCACATTCGCAATAATGCCTGTAATGACACTTCTGCCGGTAATGACAACAACAATTCTCAGAGACATATTTAAAAAGATCATGGGCTTCTCTGCCTGTAGGTGTGGCCTGTTATTACAGGCTCTTCACATCGCTCCACGAGAAAACTGAAACCCAGCTGAAGGAGCGAAGATGTTATTCGCCCTTTGTAGCGAGTGATGCTGCGCTTTCTAGAGAAGGGATGGTTTAGATGAAACGAGCAGGTTAGAGGAGATGTTGTTATGAGACTGTCCTTTTCCAGAAGCTCTTTGCCTTTAGGGGGAAAAAATAAAAATAAACACTCAGCCTTGATGTTGACTTAAGGAGACGTGATCCACAGGTTATTACTGCTCTCTGCTTTCTCTCGCTCTCCCATGACTCCTGGATGAGTTTATGTAAGCTAAGCAGATTGCCTCCCGCCTGTCTAAACCCCTTCCACACACACACACACGCACACACACACACACATTAGCCTCCAGGGCAATGGAAGGCAGATGCTGCTGTCATATCTCATTTACACCTATTGCTCTGCAGCTGTAATGGATAGACGGTGAGTGTTTGTGATACAAGTCTTTGCAAGCTGACATTTCCCACCTGAAGGAAGGTTTCAGCATACCTGATTTACTTGCTTGAAATAACAAAAAGAGACAAAGACATCTTATATATTTCCAGATGCATTTACGAAGGTATAGGATTTGCAATTCAGATTTTATTTGGATAAAAAGTCCAACGAAGGTGGTGAAGAATCAAAAAAACGTTTGCACAAAAATCACTATTCTGTTCGTTTGGCAAACATTTGGGAGAAAAAAAAGGGGGCATTTTTCTGAATGCTGTCACAAAACTAAAGGCCTGAAAAACTGATTGGAGCAGACCGAAAGATGAGAAGAGGGTGAGCTGGTGGCTCCATCTTGTGGCCGATATGAAACAACTCCCACCTCAGTGCAACCCTTAAAACAGCTTTGTAATGGGATCTTTTTAATCAGTAATGTTACACTAACAAAAAATAGCAGAAAGAAGAACTTTATTATTTACTGGCACTGCACTATTGTGTAAGAGATAAACTTCAGCGTGCATCTCATCTGTGCTCCAAAGTATAAGATTTCAATGAAACAATGAGCGAATATTTAACCTGGAAGTCAAAATCTAAAGTGGTCAGAGGTCAAGCTGTAATCTCAAAATCCAAGATGTCTGCCTCGCATTTGAAACCCAGCGGTAACCACGATTAAGTAAGTCTATTGGTGGTTTCTTTTGAATCTTTTTACGCGTTGCGATTCAACATCCTCTGCTGAACAAACCTCACAGTTTGGAGAGTGTGGTGAAGAGGAGGATGTTGTTATCCATCACGGCTAACCCTGACCGCCCTCAGAGCAGCCGAGTGTCTCCTTAAACACTTCTCCAACTGCGCTGCCATGGCAACAGGTACAGGAAATCACTCCTGCCTCAGGCCATGACACCGTACAACAGTCACCTCTGACTGCAGTGCTGATGCCTCTTTTGGACTCAACTATTTACACAGGTTTGTCATTCCTACTTCAAGCAGAAATGTATCTTTTGTCCATGTTGTTTGTATAAAGTGTACTTTGTTCTTTTCTTATTATTTGCACTATGTATGTGCTTATCTGGCTGCCTCCTCACTATTACCTTTTGAAGATTGAGGGTTGAAATGATCTTTTTCTTTCAGCAACACGTTTCTTCTGATATAGGAGCATAGTAACTTTTTTAATAACTTTTACACAGAAGAATATTGTTTTTTGTTTCAAAATTGACTCTTTTTGCTTTTCTTTTTTTTTTTTAAGGGGAAAAAAAAACAGAAAAATTCCAGACTCATTTCCTGTCAGAGTCACACTACTTTGTTGAGCGTCAATAATTCAAAGTGTAAATTTTTCCAGGAATTTGAATAACTCTGAGCTTGATTGCATTTACCTACCAAAGAAAAAATATTATTAGCTTGTCTTGCCAATGAGTTAGCCTGGTCATCAAGTATCTCTATTTAATGTCACTTAACTGAAGTATTTTACATTTTGTTATTAGGAATTTATGTCGAGCTCCATCTTCAGTTTCAACATACATATTTCTGGTGTGCTGTTCTCCTTAGTTCTGATTTGGACTATTGAAAGCAAAGGTCAATGTGCTTGGAAGAAGATACACTATTTTTGTTTGCTGGGGCTCAATAGCTCCATATTTAATTTGTTGGGGTTAGCTTAAAAAATAACCCCGCAAGAAAACAAGCCTTTCCACGAACCACGACGAGATTTTCTTCCAGTTTTAAAATGTCGTGGTCGGTGTAACGGCGTCAAATGCGTCCCTGCTGCTCTGTTCAGGAAGCCCCGCGGCTTCAATTAGCCTGATTGGTAATAGCTGCGCTCCTCCAGGTCGTCATGGCGGCGGAGGAGAAGCTCTGCGGTCGGAAGAGGTCGCTGCGGGCTCAAGATGCCAGAACCGGAGGAGCTGACAGGATATTCTTCAGGTGAGGACAGCTTGTCACTTTCCAAAAGAACACCGAGTGTCTCTGCTGGTGGTTGCTGAGCTAAACTTTCCTGGTCTGAAAAGCAAGACACAGGCGTAATAGCTTAGCTAGCAACTTGTAGAGGCAAAGATTAAAAAAAAAAAAAAAAGGTGTAGACACAATAATAAGTTTGGATTTTACCAGTTTTTTTTCTGCTTTGAATTTGCACAACGAAATTACTTTAAAAGTACCAGCAATAGTATTTTTTTTCTCTTGTCTTTATTGGAAACGGAATTTATATCAATGTTCAATAGAATAGGTATCCGTCCTGTTTTTGCAAATGTTTTTTTCTTCTTTTTGTTATTTCAAAACCCAAAATTAGAGATAAAATATTGGTTCTTGGGCTGCACAGTGGCGCAGTGGGTAGCGCTGTTGCCTTGCAGCAAGAAGGTCCTGGGTTCGATTCCCGGCCCGGGGTCTTTCTGCACGGAGTTTGCATGTTCTCCCTGTGCATGTGTGGGTTCTCTCCGGGTTCTCCGGCTTCCTCCCACAGTCCAAAAACATGACTGTCAGGTTAATTGGCCTTCCCAAATTCTCCCTAGGTGTGAGTGTGTGTGTGCATGGTTGTTTGTCCTGTTTGTCTCTGTGTTGCCCTGCGACAGACTGGCGACCTGTCCAGGGTGTACCCCGCCTCTCGCCCGGAACGCAGCTGGAGATAGGCACCAGCAACTCCCGACCCCGTTAGGGAGAAGGGTGACGGAAAATGGATGGATGGATGGATATTGGTTCTTCTAAAATGACCTAAAATTTTCCACATTTTACACTTAGGTTTATCAGAAAATGTTCTCAAAAGATACCGTTACAAAAAAATCCCATAAAAAATCACATGTGAAAACATGTGATTTAGTAACAGTTGCTCTCTGCCCTGTAAATTTTGCAGACCCCTGACCTTACAATTATAGCAATCTCGCCATTAATACGACAAAGATGGGCTCTACTTTTACACCTCAACACAGTCGCAGGCTTTCACTGCACTGATGCAGCATTTCAGGCAAAAGGAACCGGGTCAATACTTTTGATTCGGCTCACGCTTCAGTCTAAAAGAATATTTATTGGTCTTCAATATTGAAATTTTAGGAGAAACAAACTCTTAATATATATTAATGTCTAATGAATCTGTGTCGTAAACCAGTTTAAACTTCATAAGTAACAAATACAAGGTTTTCAGAAATATTAAAATGTACTGAGATCCAGCTGTAAAATTACAATATGAATAACAAAGAGGATAAAAATGATGCTTTAAACTTGTACAATAACCAAAATTTTTGTCCAGCATGTTGTGATGGTGGGAGCTGCAAAATGTTATCACCAGTAGATGGTATAAGAAGGTAGTTTGGTTTTAATCATTGACTAATTGCATGGGTACCTCTCGTCTTTAACTTGTATGCTGTGATTATTATTTTAATATTGTACCATTTCCACATGTCCAAATAAACTCTGTTTGTAAGAATGAAGAACAAAAATTTGACGAAAATAAATAAAGCTATTACAATGTAAATGACCGAAGTAAAAGAAAAGAACAAAATGTTCTTTGAAAAGAGGCTTAAATCTGAGTCATCGGAAACACAAGCTGCCTGAGGATTAAACAGACATATTATTTTAAGATCTTCTCTTTCATGTGCACCATTTTTCACCTCCACAACAGAGCGGTGAACCAGTTAGAAAGAGTTTGAATCCAATCTGAAACCATCTATTAGCTGGAGATCAGCTGGCAGAGAATGGTGTGTTAAATAATAAAGCTGTTAAATCTGCAAAACATGATTAAATCCCAATTTGAACATTAACAACGAAGAGATCTCTTGTCGAGTTATCTTGTTCGTGCTCCTTTACTTTGTCAGGTTATTGACTTACTGCTCTCAGATCCCTCTGACCTTTTGTTGTTACCAAATTCCTTCCTCTCCAATTAAGAAGAAAACTCGTCCTTCATCATCACTAAAGGAGTGCACCCTTTGGAACCCTGCCAGGCTGAGTAAGAGGCCTCTTCGCACAGTTGTGTCTATGAGGTCATTTGTTTTCATAATCCAACCCCAGGATAAATCAAGGGAATGTTTGAGACATTTATGATTTACATGGGCCTTTTAATTACATTATTAAAAACAGCACATCTGAGGGAAATTATGCACAACTCCTTCAAACAAATCCCCCAAAATTGGGCTCTGGTGGTGGGATGCAGAGTTTCTTCTCTGGATGGTGTAATGAGGTCATCAGGTCACAGGGAGTCCATCAGTGTTCTGATGGTGGATTCAGGCCTTGGATTTTGATGGCTCCAACTGTAATTTTCTTTATTTACTTTCCAAACAATTTTCCATAAACAGTTTTAATTCCTTTTATCAAAGTTAGTAGCCAAATTTTCACATATAATTTGGCCTGGAATAGGGCTTTCTCCTTCTCTCCCTGAAAATATGATCAAATTATCAATTTGGAATCAATTTGGAGTCTGTTATTGTTTGTAAGAACATACTTCAATACTAAAATATTGGGAAGTGTTTGAAGAGTTCTCCAAATCTGCCATCTAGAGTTCAGAATGGAATATAAAATGTTTCAGATTTAACATGTTATCGTTTATGTATTTAGCTCTATAATATCCACCCTGTGTTTTCTTCTTTTAAAAGAAAACAAAAAACCAAACATAACTCAGAAATTTGGTGTTAAAGACCAATTTGTCAACATCAAACTATCCATCGAAGGAAAACAGAATTATTTAATCTCAATGTGACCCAATAAAAATACTAAAAATACTATTCTATTTTAGGCAGATCCTCTTTGAATAATGAAGATTCACTCATTTCAACATGTCAAACGTTTGCAGTGGTTTCAAAGTGGGGCCAGTCTAAGCCATTTTCTGAGTAATTATAGTTACTTAATCACTGTGTGTGCTGATGAGCTAAAAGAAACCAATTTGAATACCGAACGTTTAAACACAAACGTAATTAGATATAATTAGGTTTTCTTTGCACAACAACAACGTGAGCTTCCTCTGCTAGGGAACATGACCGCTGCTTAAATGTCACAGATTTAATCTAAAATCTATTCTATTTACTAAAACATGGATAGAGAGTAGGAGCCATTTATAACCTCCCAAAAGTGTGAGGTTTTATATTGTGATCATTTGTAAACTTTTGATGTGTAAGAAACAACAGAAATACTCTCGACTTTTTCCACTATCCGACCTGCCAGAAAGTGTTCAGAGTTGATCAAGAGAATATTTGCCCATTATTGATCTGACTGATTTCTGCATCACCAGCTAGAATTGAAGTTTATACCTTCCAAGACTGAATTATGCAAACTTTGTCAGTTAAATATGGTTTGTTATTGCAGAGACTTAAGATTTAGAGTTAAACTTGCAGTACCTAGAAATATTTCTTGCTTTCAAAACACCAGAACAGTTTTGGGTTAGAATAAAAAAAACAAACAAAAAAAAAAAGATTTGCAAACCTCTTTTTGAAATGTAATATTTCAATTCAGACTCACATTTGTAAAAATGTAGACCTTTGGATTATTTTTATTTCAAAAAAGACGTCACCACTTAACATCTTTATTGTCATCTGGTTGATTTTTCTGAAAGCCGAGTCGACATCTGAACGGTGGGTAATGGGGGTGGTAATGGGGAACCTTTTGAAGATGGCTTAGATCAGCGTAACAGCGACTGCTGCGTGAAAGTATGTGTGAATCATTTCTAATTGAATTTTCCATCCAGTCATAAATAGCACTGAGGAAAACAATAGCAGTTATTGAATTTTGTTTTAAAATAGACAAATTTATGTTGCGATACAAGGTGTTTCCGTGGTTACATGGATAAATCTTTTTCTTGAATTTGGCGTTTGCATTCTGATAAAATTGCAATAACAGAAACCTCTGCATTGCAGAAATTATTAAATGTATCTTTTTCATATTTTACAACATATGCTTTCACAAGCATAGGCGGCAAAAAGGCCATTTTACTTCACTGTCAGTATAAAATCAATTTTTTTCTGCCAACATAGTTATTGCATTCTCTAGAAATAAGATTAAGTACAAAGTCAGTCTTACACCCTCATGCTCCCCTCCTCCCTGCTCCCCTACAGACTGAATTAGGCGTGGTCTCGCTAAATAAAACAGCCGCACTTCTAAAAACGTTATTTGTGGATTCTCTTAAAAATGATTTTGCTGTTTCTGTGTGATGAATTATGGTAAAAATCAATAACATTTAATAAACAGCGTCTCTTGGGTTCTCTCTTCTCATTTTGCACACTATGTCCTGCAAACATTATTTACCAAGTGAATAAATTTGAACCCGGAGGTCCCGTAGATAGGAACTCTGCAATATCTCTGCTCATTTAGCTGTCTACCGGTGCTGCACTTGAATTCAATGAGCTAATTTTCAATGAAAGTTGAATAATGTACAATAGATCTTACAGTTAATAAATAGATAAACCTTTTATCCAAACCCCCCCCAAAAATATTACTGTCCTGAAGCACAGCAAAATGTGAAGGATAGACATGCTTTTATAGGTTTCTAGTAAGCTTTAAATGTCAGACCTTCTTCATACTAAGTGACCTTGTGAGTAACTCAGTGGCCACTAAGTAAAAGACATAAGGAGCAACAATGGGGAGAACAGATGTGTGCATTAGCCAGTTGAGGTAGTTGGGAACAAAGAGAGAGGACACGCTGGCACACACAAGGAGCATAAAGAGAGTAAATATAGCAGCAGCTGTCCTGTTTGCTTCCAGTGGAGGGCTTTATTGCAGATTAAAAAATGTATTTGGAGTGCTGCCATGTAAAAGCTGACCCACTAAAGCACCCATTTTCTATTGCACATTAATCAGAGTATGGGTGTTATTAGTCATCAGAAACGACAGTGGTGTGCAGCACAGGATATGGACAGAAAAAAAGCCTGTTTATTAAACTTTATTGATTCCCCCCCCATTTAAAGTACTCAGAAAAGGCATGATGGGAAAAAAATCTGCTTATTCCCTTGAATCTGGAGAGTTTCCAAGAATCCATAAATCTTGTTTTTTGTGGACTTTGTGTGTCATTAAAGATAGAAACCTTTTGTCCATATACTGCAGATGGAGTCAAAGCTGCTCTGCTGTTAAAACTGCATATTGGCATTCTCCTTGTAAAAATGTTTCTGATAAGTGCAGTAAGACATTTTCTCTCCAGTGGATATCCACTTTTGCTTTCTATTTCCTCTTTAAAAGTAAAAAAAAAAAATCATTGACTCTAATTTGCCTTTTTCTTCAAAGCTTCAAAGGAAAGTCACAGCTGGTCAGTCCTTATTTTTATAAATACTGGAACATTTAGAGTTTTTTATGTCCAAATTAAGCCTCACACAGATGTTAAAAGTCACATTTAGTTTAACCAAATGATCAATTCATTTTGTAACTACATTTATTTATGCTTATATCTGTTTACCTGTCATTTGGTTGAGTTGTCAAGTTTTAAAAAGGTTCAGTATTTAAATGGCACATGAACCAAAAATGTCTAAAACTATATGGAGTTAAATTTGTTTCATAATTATTAAATAAAAAAAGAAAGAAAACGTATGCCAAATATAAAAGGTTTTGTTTAAGAAAACAATAATAACAATAATAATAATAAAAACTAAAAAATTGAATCACTCATTTTTGTCTCATGAAGTGAAAAAGTCATTTGCAGAACATAAACTTTTATTTGCGCATGTCAGATTGTTTTGGGGGGTTGCATGTCTAAGGTTTTGATTGAACGTTTGATTGGTGGAAGCATGAACATCCTGGGCGGGGCCTATTGGTTAGCGCTGACTAAAGTGGTAAGTAATCTTAACAAAATTACTCTTTATAACAGCCACTAAAGTGTCCTTCCTTTTTTCAAAGAAATCTTGCCTAACTTATGACCACAGTCACATATTTTGTCCTGTGACATTTCCTGTTAGCATATCGTGCTAGCTTATGTTAGCGCTAGGTAAAGTGCACGACCCAGGCTTGTGTGATATTCCCCTGTCTTTATGTTGAATTTGTTAACCAGCGCACCTCTGTGGAGTGGTATTAAGCTGGAAAATGCCAAATCTATTTGGAGGAAATGTGTGTTTAAAAACTGTTATGTAATGCCTCCAGGTGTTTATTAACTAACAGTGGGTGTTTTCCCGCTTTAGCTTTGATGTTAGCTTTTTAAGTGAAAAGGTTTTTTTCTCTTATTTTTTGTTTGAAATAAAAATATTACAATTCCAGGAGTTTTGAACACAACTGTATTTTTTTTGATGGAATAATTGTGAAACAAATTTAATTCCATAAAACTAGGAGAGAGCTGAAATCATGGCTCCATCAAGTCATTGAAGCAGCTCTGCAGCCCCAAAACATCACGCTGCCACCGTGTTCTGCTGGAGTAATTATGGCTCTTCCTGGGAAGGTTCAGTCCTGTGATGTGTTTTCTTTATGTGTGAATGATTGGCTTCACTGCGAGTCACTAGGACCCCAAAACCTCTGAAACCCCTTCGAGACAAAATTCAACCCAAAATCAGGATAATAATGGTTAATTCATGTTTTAATAGTGAAAAAAAATATATATCTTAGCAAAACACCAGATTGGGCTGTAGTGCTTTTTTTCCATTGAAAAATAAAAACATAACTCATTACTTGAGTTATCTTCATCCAACATCTAAATTAGTTTGATTTGAAATGGGACAAATCTGCAAAGGGGGTGACTTTAGCTTCACAACAGTGAAGCTCTTTGGCTGTGGACCCTCTGGTTCTGTGGTCAGAAGGTGATTTAATCCCCTGCATCAACAGCCTCCTGTATGGATAGGTGTGTTTGTGTGAGAATAAAATACGGTATTATAAATTGTGTATGTCAAGGGTGCTCAAGTCCAGTCCTCAAGAGCTAGCGTCCTGCAACTTTTAAATGCATCCTCACTCCCTACAGACCAGGATCGGCTCTGAACAGACCTGCTAACGAGCCATTCATTTGATTCAGATGTGTTGAAGCAGGGAAGCATCTGAAAGTTGCAGGATGGTCGCTCTTGAGGACTGGACTTGAGCACCCTTGGTGTATAGGGATATAAAAAAAAAGTCCTTTAAAGTTATCTTACAATTCAAGGTTACAGGCATTGCATATGCAGACTTGTAATACCTATAATTACCAAAATCCTGTGATACCCACACCTTCCAGCTTCTTAACACTAATTCCAAAGTCTTCTATTAATGTAGTAGTGATTAGGACTATGTGATTGACTTATTGTACAACATGCATGACATTTAACGCCTCCCTCACTCATTTTCAGACACATTAATATTTCAGATCGTCTCAAGACTCTCACTCGCCAATCTCACCGTCGGTTTGCTGCGAACACAAAGTTGTCTCTGCTCCGTTGATATGCCTTTGTTTCTCCCAGCGTCCCTCCCACCTATCCATCTGTGCTCTTCCTTGGCTGACTTTGTGTCTCTCCTCTGAGTGCGTTCCAGCCATATTGCAGCCTGAAGTCTCTCTCTCCTTCTAATGAGCCAATTGTTCTCGTGTTTTGTTCCCCCCAGGGAGCGCGGTGCAGCTAACAACATTCTGCTCACAACCATTTTAAAACATATTCACTGCACTGGGGAGGGATTGGGGCCAACAAAACAATAATGCCTCGGAGCACGTACAGAAAAAATGACAAATGTGTTAATGGCAGTCACACCAGCAAAGTGACGGCGCATTGTTTTTCTGTCAATTAGACCTTGGTTATTCAAAAGAAATTTGCAACTCCCTGCAGAGTAAACGGCGTGGCATCTCCCGGCCCTGCTGTGGGCTGCGTAAATGATGTATTCATTCCCTTTCTCTGTGTGTGTCCTAGTTTGACACATCAGTCTGGAGACAACTGACAATATTTTATCCACATATTGCTGCTCCTGCAAATATAGAGAAAAGTGTACATCCATTTTTAAAATGTGGATCCACAGCAGTGTTATAAAGAGTAATGAAACAGATGGCATTCAAGGCCTGATTAACTGTTATGGCATTTGGCTTTTCTCTGTAAATGCTACATCCCATGTGGACTACTCTGTTAAAGGATGACCAGCCTCTGTCTGTCACTTTCTTTTTCCTGTCTCTTTCCTGCCTTTCCTCCTATTCCTCTGCTTGATAGGAGCTCAAACCTGTTCATTAGTCGAGCGTAGTCTGAATACAAACTGTGCCCGGCGATATTACTCCTCCTATTGGTCCTTTTCTCAGCCCATACAAACCTCAACAGATTGTACTGTAAATATAATACACCTGTGTGTAATTTAATTTTAGCATCATGAAGATCAAATAGCACAGAAGACAGGACAGGGAAGAAGTCGAGAAGTGTTGAAGAAGCTTAGGTTGTTATGGCTTAGTGGCAAATAAAGCAGCTGGGAGGCCTGTGGTGTTTCTGGATGATCTGCTGGAATCTACAGTGCAGGTGTGTGAATAACTGAGTCGTACTTTCGACATACATTTTCCTAAATAAATGGCAAGAAGAAAGCTTTTGTGGAAAGAGGGTCATTTTGTAGGCCTGTTTAAAGTTTACAGCACTGTAAATACACAAAATCTTACCAAGTGTTTTTCCTTTATCGTGCAAATATCCAAGTACACATGAAGTAAGACAAAATTATCTCATGAGTAACTTTTCAGTGAGAGATGGGAGCTTGT
This sequence comes from Poeciliopsis turneri, assembly GCA_922788865.1. NCBI lineage: Eukaryota > Metazoa > Chordata > Actinopteri > Cyprinodontiformes > Poeciliidae > Poeciliopsis > Poeciliopsis turneri. The sequence goes on from CAKLNU010000608.1 coordinate 660,299, forward strand.
TCTGAAGTCAATTATCCCAAATATTGATTAAAAAAGTGCTTGTTTCACTGGCAGATTTAATTTATAGCAATGTTAAGTGAAATAATTTACCAGTGGAACTAGTTCAACTAGTTCAAAATAAATATTTAGGAATTATTTACTTCAAACAAGCTCCTATATCTTGATTAAAAAGTTACTTGTAAATTAGTTCTGCCTTATCTCAAGTGTAGAAGAAATAATGCCAAAAATAACTTTGTTAAATGTTGTAATCAGAATAGTCAACCAAATCCATATCAGATTGTGCACTTACTTTTAATCAAAGGCAACTCTAATTAGGTGAGTTTTTAGACTTGATATTAATGGGCTCTGTGTTTTTGGCTGTTAAATGTGCATTACAGCATTACTTGGGAATATTTTCATTCTACTTTGCAATAAGCTGTCAGTTTATCACAAGATAGCAGAAATTCACAGAAGTTACGAGCTGTTGCTTTAAGAAATATAAAAAAGTTCAAGAGGTGTTTTTATTTTTGGAGGTAACTGTCGAAAGAAATTTTGACAGGTTTGTAAAGAGTTGGCTTGAATAAAACTCAGCTTGCTCTCTAATTATGTCAACATTGGTTTAATGGTGGCGTAATATTCTCACCATTGACTCCTTAATCTGCATTAAATATGTCAGGATAAAGGTCTACCTTCGCCTGTCACCTCGCTTCAATTTGTCTTCAAATCTCATGCAGAAAAGACAGATATGAGGAATTAGCTCTTTTCCTCGAGTGAATTGCTTTGCTCTATCTTAATGAGGTTCACCATGTCGGAGTGAGCGCTTCACAGCGAGCATGCTAAATAGACTCGTGCTGGAAAAGAGTATTAGTTCCTAACTGCATAAATAAATTTTCTCTCCTGCTCTAATTCTGCCACTGCTGCCACGCAATTAGCCCCATACACAATTTTATCTTGTCACTTCCAAATGGGAATATTTTCTATTCCAAGCAGAAGAGAAATCATCCTCTTTTTGTGCCTTTTTTTTTTTTCTCTTAGAAAAACTAATTCCCGAATCTAATTAAGTGTAGAAGAAAACATGTCACCCGTTTGGCTGGAAACATCAAATGTAGTTATGTAAATAGCCCTGCAGATTGTTGCATGTGCTTGGACAGAGTTTCCTCGTGGAAGATGTGGGACCAGATAGGAAGATTATTCATCCATGTCTAAGGGGAGACGAACAGGGAGAAATAAGCCTGTTAATTTATTGTGCTGGTATTTGTCCTGTTTCACTTCAGACAGCTCATTAAGGGATGGGGTGTCACCCAATTGGACAGAAAGACAGACAGGAGCCTCTCTCTAATGGGCCCTCCTCTGCGCCGGCTGCATCAGCTCTTTTCTGGCTTTTGCGTTGCTAGCTTAATCTGTCTTTTTTCTCTTATTTGAGTTGCCAAAGAGGATTTAGTGCAATTCATCATTTTACTCCTTGCAGGGTAGAGGGAGGAGCTGCCTCATATCCTCCCTCCTGACTGCAGTCTGCTTCGCTGGCTGTTTTGGGGAACCCATGGAGACATGGCCACAGGGTAAGGAAGACATGTCCTTACAGTTTTTGTAGGATGCAGTGGACAGACACAGATAACTTCATTAATATGCTGTACAGACATCATTCTGTTATAGCACACTGGAGACTCTGTTAGCAGTAAGTGCCAACATGTGCTGAGAATAATCCAGCTTTGTCTTAGCAGCTGTAAGAGTGTGCTCACATGCAGTGTGTTGCAAATGTATTTATACCTGTCAAACTTTTGTTTCGCATTTCACCGCTTTACGACTACAATCTTCAATGTGTTTTTGCTGGATACACTGACACAAAATTGTGTATAATTTAGAAGTGGAAGGAAAATGACAGATGTTTTTTCATTACTATTGTTTTTCTACAAACAAGTCTTTTTGGGTTTGGTAAGAAGGAAGATCACTTTTACACATCAAAAGAGTAAATTTTTTGCTCATATTGTTTTGATTTAATAGCTCCAGCTCAGATTGGATGGACATCAACTTCCAAGTCTTGTAATAGATTGTTAAATGGATTTAGGCCTGAACTTTGACTGGGCTATGCCAACGCCTGAATACGATTCAATCATCAGGTGTGGCATATAAATTCACTCATAACAAACCATTTTCCCCATGTTATAAGTGAAATATTCTAGCACTGTTTCATCAACATTAAGAAATTATTGACTTAAAACAAGCTCCTACATCTTACTGAAAAGTTACTTGTAAGTTAGTTTTGTCTTCTGTCAGATGCACTAAGATATTTGCGCAAGATTCACCAATGACATATTCAATTCTTTGGATACTGTTTTATTCCCTGGCCTTGCTTTACAACTCTATCCCTGACCCCACCCAGTTGCCTCGTTGTTGACCTTTCCCTCTGATGTCGGTCTACACAGCAGGCTCTTCTGCTGCTCTGCTCACATCCCTGCATGCCAGCCAGTGTTTGTTTGCAGACACAAAGGCACACAGAAAAGAAGCTAAGTCCACTCAGTAGCAAACAAGTAATTAATTATTGAGGACTCCAAACACGACCCGTTGCTGATCTACATGGCTGTTTAGGGCCGGTTGATCCATAATTCACGCCACTCTTTCACTCCAGTGAGTAGCGAGATCGAAAGGCCACACTTCAGAGCTCTCGAGACTCAGCTGTCCTTCGTTGTACCTCGAGTGTGGGTTGCCTCAAAATTACACTACATGTGCCAGTCTGTGTCAAAGTCAAGAGCAATCAAGTTCGCACAAGTCTTTCGTTTTAATTAAGTTTAAATTCACCTTTTTTTTGAGTAATTAACCTTCTCTGTGTAGTTGTTCTCACAGCGTTTTAAAGTGATTACCAATGCATTTGTGCAGAAAGCACTGGGGTGCCTTTTTAGACAAACCCACAAGCTTCTTGTTTAATATGTGAAGCAGATACTTTCCAAGTGCTGTACATCAAGAATGCAAATAACGTGGAGTCAAAGGGGGTTTGGCTAATTAGCTGGGGATGTGATGCTGGCTCTTGCCCATAGCGGCTTGTGTTCCTTGGGACTGCAGTCCTCAACAGGGGGGCTGCTCTTTGATCTGCGGATCCCACGGTCTGCCAACACTTCCACAACCTCTGCAGCGTTGAAAAACAGACGGACGGGAACAAAGTGTGTGCGAGAGTGTGTGCATCTCTGTGGGTGTGTGTGTTTGTCTCTATGACGGATCCAATTAGTTTACAGTTTTCCTTTGCCAAACTATCGTTTTCTGTCAGCTTCTAACTGTCAGGTTGAATTAACTTTTTATGTTTTGACTATTGATCATTTATGTTGTTTATCTTCAGAAAGAGGAAACGACAGAAGATTTTATTCTTTTCAGCTCATTTTCAGTTCTTGTGCGAGTTCTACATATGTCACAGCATGAGATTTTTCTTAGTTGCAGCAAAAAAACAACAAACTACTATTTTCTAAACGGGTTATTAATCCCAACGCTATCTTCTCCCTTCAGACAACGTGATGTATAATATACACAGTCTTGTTAAAACGGAAAACTAGTTTACAGCACTGCAATTTTAGATCATTTCATTTGGATATATCTTTTTAAGCAGATTCAATCCTTTCGGTTGGATGAAAATAATTTTTAACCTAAATCTGCCTGTGATTACAATAATAATGCACTCATCTGTACATGTTAATGATTTAGGATTATTTATCTCAACCCTTATAGTCTGTTAATCTGTGTAATTCAGTGTGTATTCATTAGTACATACAGACTTTAACTGAGAGATTTCCTAAAAGTTTACATTTCTAAATGCAACACATTCATTAATTGACAGACATAGAAAGTTCAAAACACCAAAATCCCAAGCAACACATTCATCCTGCTTGGTGTCTGTTTTACGACTCACTCCCTTTTACAGTTTACGAGCTGCTGGGACGAAGACGTGTTTAACAGTAGTTTCCTTTTAAACACCCTCTTACAGCTTTTGTTCTTCATTTTTAAAACCTCCATGACAGCGAAGATGCATCGCTATGAAAAAGTATTTTGTCTCAAGCAACTTAGATCATCAAACAACTCTTAAAGTCAGATAAAGAACACAAAGTGCAGTTTTGAAATGGTAATTATATTTATTAAGGAGAGAAGGCAATTCAAAACAATTCGGCTCTATTTTGAAAAAACAATTGCCCTTTTTGTTAAATTATGACTTAACGTTGATTGATGGCATTTTCTTTTGTTCAATTTCACTAGCCACATGCAGGACTTATTACTACCAGACCTGAATAATAAAAAATTTATTCAAAGGGAACCTGGCTGACAAGCTGAAAGACCTGGAAAACCAACACTTGATGTGCTGACCTAAAATAAGTTAGAAACGATCGAGAAACATCTCTTGTCAGAGCGTTCGTTTTTTTCTGTAATCTATACATCTTTACTACGACTCATGATCATCTGAAAGGTCCCAACATGGATGGAAAATGAAGTCCACAAACAGCATTTCATCCATCTACCTTTGAGGTACTCATAAACCGTAACCACTATGAATTGAGAGCTAAAATGGGAGTACAAACCCAGGCAGCAGATATAAGGCACACAGTGTTGACAGCAGACCTTTCCCCAATTTCGGATCTGAGGAATAAGCAAGTTATTAACAATTGTGCTTGACATTGGTCCTCCATGAGGACAGAGTTCATCACTGCATGTCTTATCCAAATGAAGGGTTGCCATGCTGTGTGCTTCCTCATCCCCGGCTGCATAGTCTGAAAGCATAAAGAAAAACAATTCTGTAAAGGGTAGAGCTGAATTTATCCAGTGATGCTACAGGCTTCATGGCAGCCAGTTGTTGCCTCCCAGCTATTTCATATCTGGCCAGTTTGACTGGGACAGTTTCATTCCTTCACTGACAAAACTACAGCAGCGTGGTTGGTTATATTGTTGCCTTGCACCCTGGTCAGGCTACAGAGCAACACTGGCAACCACCAGGTGTCGCTACAAGGATAGAGAGGCTTTAGACAATTAACGAATGATTGATTTATGATTTGAAGTGTGACAAAAAAGTCAAGATGAGTGGAAATTTGCAAGGGAAAAAATTACATTTTCAAAGCACTGTAACTTGAATCTTCTGACAGCAACAACTTTTTCTCTGAAGAGTGTTATAGTGTGGCTAATGGTGTAATGCCTCATCTCAGTCCACCTGGAAATGATCTGATTCTGTTCCAGTCTCTCTGCCCATGTCGAATGAATCTTATGATGTACTTTACTGGCAGTAAATTATATCCTTACTATATTACCTTGGCAGCGTAGTATTTTAGAAATCGAGAGCAAATGAAACCATTTTCAAATACAAATACAAATACAAATACAGTGTTTTGTATTTGTGTGAAAATACAAAGAAATAGTGAAGGATGTGACTCAACAGGAGCAAAAATATTGAAGTCTCAAGACATATAAAGTTAATAATGTAAATATTTGACTTGGTAAATTCTTTGCATTGTGCGTCCTGTGTCATTCAGTGAGCACAGCCTTGACACATTTGCAGCTGAAACAACTAATTTGCCTTTCTCATGTTTTTTGTTGTTTTTGATTGAATTATGGCGTTACCTGCAGATGTGGAACAATGCATCATAAACATGTGCTTCTGCTATCTATGTTCTCAGTGGCAGTCTTGGAAATTATGACAGAAGAGCTGATTTGAATTCATTACATCAGGGCGATGTTTGATGTGTGTTATTAGAATCCATAATGTGGTCTTGGAGCAACGGGCACAGCAGGACATGCGTTACGTTTTAACCCTGTGACGGTTGTGACTTTAGTAGGTCAGGACATTTTCTACGAATGCAAAGTGAAGTTTAGCGCATATCTGAGCCTTAGCATGCTGTGTAAGAGGCACAGATACGCATCTGCCTGCCTCAAGCAATGCACTCTGAGGATAAATGGGAACCTGCTGCAGCCCGTGTGCTGTTTTCACCAGAAAGGCTCCACAACACAAGGACTTCTCTCCTCCTCGGTTCTACCGATCCCTTGTCCTTGAGTCTTTACATTTTTAGCTTTTGGGACTTTTCCTCACCAGCTCTGTTTCTCGTCATAATGTAGTCATGGTGACATAGACATTCAACAAGGGATTTATGCTGAACAGAGGACAGCCCGCTGGGGATATGTCTGTACGCCTGTTCGGCGGCGATGAGGAGAAGTCATCCTTGAACCGACGAGGCCAGGCTGCAAAAATAATAGGAGTAAAACTCTGAGAGACGGCGAGTCGGTGAAAGGAAGGCATTCAGGTGGTCTGCCTCATTTGCAATGAGCCCTTTTCCTCTTTATGCTGCCAACTGACGGGGGATATTTTTATTAGCCTGGCCCACAAAGGGCAAGAAGAGGAACAAATTCATTTGTTACAACATACTTGAAGCCAAGGACAAGATCTCAGCCTGATAGAACATGGCTGTCTTTCTGTCCTATCTGAGGAGAAAGCCTTCAGTTTTATTTATGCATCTGCCCTGACATTATCATGCAAAGGCTTGTTCACAAGGCCTCTCCCACTTTGTATTCAATGAAGCAGAAAACAGAAAAGCAAAATGTGTTCCCCAAGGTCTGGCCTCTCTCTGAGGCTTTAAACTGTGATTATTATTATTTTTTTGTCCAACATAAGGACTTAATTTCTAGTGTGCAACTCCCTTTCTATGTTTCACGGCTTTTATTGAGGTCTTTTTTTATTATTACTTTTCTGTCCGGGATGATATCTGTTGAGATGAATCCCAGCTGCATAAGCAACGCTGCTCTGTTCATGATTGATTTGATGGAAGACGCATCTGTTGATCTGTGTTGAGCCCAATTAGAAGTCAGCAGCATGACACAGCTTTAAGTGCATTTGAGAGGGACCGAGAGAGAGTGAGCATGAATAAACCATGTGCTTAAGTGGTGTCACTGGGCTGCTGTGTTGGCATGCCGGCATGGCTCTGGAAAAACATGGCAGCGTCTGGGGAATCGTCTGTAATCTAGCATGTAAGAGCTGTAAGATGGCTTCTTTATGTGACTAATACATGCATGTGTTGGAGAATTTCACTTCTTGACTTTTTGTATGTTTGTTAAAATCTTAATCCACGATGACATCTTGTCAAGTCTTTATGACCCTTAAACTTTTCCATCCTTTTTCCGAGTTACAGCCACAAATAGCAAAGTATTGTTTGATATTTTATTTTACACACAACCACAAAGTAATGCTTTAATCTGCAGAATGTAACTTTCACAGAAATATGTTTTTTTTTTTCTTCTTCATTTCTTAAAGTCATCACCATGTCGTGACAATGTAATATGATAGAGGATCTGTGAAAAGGTTGCATTTTTTCAGTGTTTACTCCTGAGGAAATGCACTGCTTCCAGTCAAAAACAACCAATCAGAGCCAGGAGGTGGGTCTTAGCGCTGTCAATCAACCTTGCGTGCACGGTACTAAATGCGCTAATGGCAGAGAAACCAATTATTGCTCCAAGAAAAGCATTTATCTGCCATCATCAGTGGCTATGCTAACTAGCCTGACCAATCATGGCAGGAAGCGTTGTGGTGAACCAGTTGTAGTGCAGCAGAGAGAAAGGTAGAGGGTTTGAGCAGCACGTACATGTCTCATATTCTACAGTCGCCACACAGTGATAGCTTTAACAAATAAAAAAAAATATTTTTTATGTTTGTTTTTTTTTTTTGTAAAAGTTGCATACTTCAGCTTTAACTGTGAAGTGGTGGGGGAAAAGCTTTTGAAATCCACCTTTTACTGTAATTACAGCTGCAAGTCCTTCAGTTTACGCCTCCACCTGATTTGCACTTTAAAGGCGAGCCGTCACTGCTGCCACAGAATAAATATTTCAGCTGATATTTTCTCCTGTTGTATTTCAAATTGCCGTATCACGCTTTGAAATAAACAGACGGTAATTGAGAGGTCTGCTAAAGCCTTTATTCATTTATCAGCTTAATTACACGGGTGTTTTTTGTCGTGTGTGTTTATGTGTGCATTTTTGTGGCCAGGCTCGTCCAACTCGGTGTCAGCCTGCGCCTCGTCACAGCAGCATTCACCTTCCTTATACAAGACCCGTGTTAATGTCCCGCACATTTTGTTTGGGTTAAATACGATGGATGTTAGCAGCACTAAGATAATTGTCGGAAAGAAATGTTTTTTTTTTTTTTTCTGTCTTTTACCTGTCCTTGCTGGTGTGCAAATGATCTAATATTCTAACTGTTGATTCCAGCCGGCCCACATTGTTAGCAGGAATAGAGGGCCCCAAAACCAAATTTTGCTTAGGGTCCCATGGAGGCTTGGGCCGGCCCTGGACAGACTGGCTAGATATAAACTTTCAAGCATCAATTTTTAAGTCTTTTAATTGGATACTGGGCATTGATTAGGCCATTTTTAACACAGAAATATGCTTTCATCCAAACCTTTCCATTGTTCTGACTTTGGGATTCTGGTTCCGGTTCTGCTGAAAGCCGGAGCTCTGTGTCAGCAGCAAGTCTTTTTAAAGCCTATCTGAGTCCCTTCGTTTTCATCTCCCTGTCATCGCTGAAGCTACGTATCCCCACAGCATGCTGCCTCCTCAATGATTCACTGTGGGGATGTTGTAATTAGACTGTTTCGCACATAAAACAAAAATTTCTATTTGGCTCTCGCCTGATGTAGAGCCTCCTCTTCTACCTGGGTGCTGTCTGCTCTCATCGTGAATAAACCATTTGTTTTGCCTCTTTCAGAAACAATCCTGGTCAGAGAAATGCTGTTTTGATTTTTATTTTCTTCCCTGCTCAGCATGGTTTCATCTCACCGCAGCGACACAAATAACCTGTTTAGCCCCGCTGACACGCAGATGATCCATAGCCGACTCTGTAATTGAAAACATCGAGAGGAGTGGGACAATTATTCTTTTTTTTCTCTCCCTCTCTCTGTTCTTCATATTTCCATGAAGAAATGCCTCAAAATGCTGATTATAGATAAGAGTGTTATTGATTAGACGAGGTGGGAGGAGAGGCAGAGAGGTGCAGAAGTTTCCCATCACTAATCTTTCTGGCTGTGACTGCATCTAAATAACCTGCAGAGAGGGATAAACAGGCGCATCCATCATGGGACGGCTGGAGCAGACAGAGATGGATGCCTCCGCCCTCTGCTACCCTCCATCGCACCTCTTCCTTCTGGTCAGAAATAGGAGGTGACGCCCGCACTCAGGAGGAATATCTAGCCGAAGCCGGGCTAGAAAATGCCTTTTTTTTTTCCTAGGCAGAATGTCAACAAGAAGGGACTTTTTAAAAATGTCCCATGTTGCCATCGTCTTGTCTATTTAAGTTTATTCACTTTTTTGGCACTAGTTTGTCAGACAAATGTTGTTCTTTGATTGTGTGTGTTTTTGCGTACTCTGCCGTTTTTACTTTTCGTGTGTTTCTGTGTAAATTGATTTGGGTGTGCGTTTCTTCTCTGTCTGCGTGCTCAAACGCTGCGAGCCAAATCCCCTTCAATGCCTGAACCCAGTGAGCAGGCGTGCCCATGCCAGCTCTCTTCAGAGGTGCCAGCCTGACAGATATAGTGTGTGTGTGTGCGTGTGTGTGTGTGAGGGAGAGAGTGTGCGTTTGCCACGACGCGTTTTCCCTCCACAATCCTGCAGCGTTAAGATTGATCCTTCGTTCCCTCCCATTCCTTTCTCTTTTGCTCCTCTGTGTGCCTCTGCCTTAATGAGACTGTGAATAGGTGAAGCTCACAGGCTCCAACAGATGGCCAGAGCTGCCCTGGTTCGGTGTCTGCGCGCGCACACACACACGCATGCAACTCTGCAGCATGTTTGCTCATGAATGAGAGCCCAAAAAGCCCGAAGAGGCAGAGGGAAAATGCGACACGGAGAAAGAATAAACAGGAAACAACCCAGGAGAAGAAAGAGTCAAACTAATGGAAACCATTGACAAATAACACGCAGGAGAGGGGGAGAGAGGAAAAGAAGAGGGAGAGGGAGTGCTTAAAAAGGGCGAGAATATGCTAAAAGAAGAGGAGGACAAAACGGCCCTGAAAAGAGACTGAGGGCAAAATTGAATTGTAGATTGAGGGAGCCTCTCTCCTCCCTCTCTCCCTCCCTCTTTTATTTATCTCATGTGAAGCCACGCCTCCCTCCTTTCACTTGTCAGTGCATCCATAACAGTGAGCTGTCTGCACCGGGCTGCGTGGGGGGTGAGACTCGCTCCTCACTTTTGCCGGCGCAAGCCGACTGGATCCGAGCAGAGCAGGACGGGAGTGGACGACGTGTCGGCTGGCCAAACAGGTGCGTGAATAAATATCTGACGGCTAATGTCTGTTTACAACAGCTGACATGCAGCAGCATGTGTACGTATCTCTGCCCCCCCGTCTCCCTCTCCCCGCATGCCGGATCTCGGTCCTCTGCAGGACTTGCTTCCTTCCTTCCAAGCGGACCGCATCCAGACGGTACAGTGCTGGAGCTTTGCCCTAGTTTTACACTTGAACGCTCTGATCCGTTCTGTTCGCCTTTGAGATTTATGCATGCCGCTAACGGCGCCGCTCATCGGGCTAAAAGAGATCAGACCTCTCGCTTATATCGGATGCTCCGCGGGATCTGGCTCCGAGTCAGGGCAGCGAGCGGCTAGGCGTTTTGCTTTGTGAACGAAGTTTGGAGTTTCAAACACTCGCACTGTTCACATGTGATCTCTGTCTCTCTTTTGGTTTTGAAGGAACTCCTCGCAAGTGATGTCGTTTTTGAGTGGATTGTTGGTTTTGAAAATTGACCATAAGATTGCACTTTATATGTTTAGTGGTTCTTTTGTCTGTTTTGGTATTTTGTTTTGTTCTTCTGGAGCAAAAAACAGCAAAAGTGAAAATGCTACTACTTTTAAAGTTTGGTGCAGGTCTGTGTGAAATTATTTAACTTGTGGCAACCTTTTTTTTTTTTTTTTCTGGAAGCCAATTAGGCGTTCATTCAAGAGTCGCCATTTCAACAGCTGCAGCTGCCTGGCGATGTACCGACAACTGGTCTCGGTGAATGTACTCACTATCAGTGTTTTGTCAATAGCTTTATGGGTCAAAAGGCTGTGTCATCACCAAGCGGTGGCAGTTAAGAGCAGCCGAGGGGAGGAGGGTGTGATCGCTGACCTGACGGCTGAAATATTTATGACAGAAGCTTCTGAATGCCCCTGAATGCTGTCTTTGGTGCTCCTGCTGGGTGGATGAACGAATGCAGAGATGGACGGAGGGATGGATGAATGGGTGGAAAGAAAAGAAGCTTCAGAGATCTCTTCTTTAAGCATTCATTATTTATTCGTACACACTCATGGAAGCTGTAACCCCACATCAACTGGCCTCTTTTCTCACCGAAATGTCAGTGGACCAAAGGAGGATGCTCTGGCTTACTCTACCTGTAAGGCATGTCGGAACTGCATGCTGCACTCTGCGCCCACATGGACACATTTATGCTCGCACACAGACACACACTCCCAGGCATAATTGCTTGGTTACCCTCGCCAATGTTGTGGGAAAAGAAAATAAAACCGCAACCACCGACTTGCACTAAATTAGTTGCACACACGCATCTAATACGCTCGCGCTGCTTAAAATGACGCTCACGCACAACACTTGAACCACCATCGGCCATTTTATTGTTCCCTCACCGTTTTTTAAAAGACTCGAACCCCTCACACATGCCAACACGCAGACAAAAAAGAGAAGGTAACGACCTTGAGACCTGTTGATGTATTCTTTTTTTTTTTTCCCCCCGTGTTGAGAATACACAAGAGGCCCGCGGGACTCCTGGAGAAAATGCTCGACATGCTGATTGTAAAATTGGCTCAAAATGTGCGCGAGGAGCTGCTTGACGCAGTCAACGGGAAAACACACATGAATATGGATTGTATGCTAATGCTGCACGCCGTAGCTGCTGTCGAAGGCAGAGGAGTGTGTTCCTCCGATCTCCACCCCTCGAAGGGCTTCTGACGAACCTGTTGTCAGCCGGGCCTCCTCCCCTGGCCGGAGGGTGGTGTGGTGGCAGATATCAGCAGTCAAGGTGACACTGCAGGACATCTGGGCAGCTCTAATGTCTGCTCGTTTTACCACCACCGTAGCCTTTTGTGGTCAGATAATGATTTAGATAAGGTCACATTAAGAGGCCTAAATCTAGCATTCCCATTAGACTCTGTCCAGACGTGTTTCATCTACGTTACTTATTTTCTATCCCACAACATCTAAACAATGACTTGAGAACTTACGTCATTCTCAAGTCAGTTTTATAGGGATGTACTGATTGCGATTTTCTGCTATTCATGCTAATCTGAATCAAAATTTGATTCTTAATTAAAGGGCAGCTATTTGCTTTTGAACTTAGTAACTTACAGATGTAGGATCATAGCGTTATAATTTTTCTATTAGAGATATGTGATTCAATATGTAAGGCTAACATCTTCAATATACTCCCATCTCAGTCCCATTGGCATGTTTTCATGCTGCTACAATGCCAATTACAGAAGACAACTCACTTGTTTATAAATGAGATGTGTGCTATTAATCTTGTTTTACTGCTTACTGTGCAATGATGATGAATCTAACTTCAGCAGCTAATGTCAACATATTAACTCTGTTTTGATATGACCTGTTGGTGAGTTTGTCTGCAGTCCCAACAAAGACTTCCTCCACTGTTTGCAGATCTTGTGACTTAGGCTGTGTCCACACTGCAGCTTGAAGTGACCCAATTCTGATGTTTTTTTTTTTGTTTGTTTTTTGACGTGATGCGACTTGTATCTGATTTGTTCATGACAGTCCGGACAACACAGGTCGGATTCTTTTTGAATGTGAACCAGACTGCTTGGATATCCGATACGTATCGGATTCAGATTTGACCTAACATCCATGTTGCATTAATCCGACATGAATGTCACTGATACTCGACAAATGTCACTATTCTGTGTCCTGATACGTGCAAGCGGGAAGAAAAACAACAACCATTTCGGACTGTAATGAGGATTAAGTTGTTCATATGCTGCTCCAGTCGGACAACAACTTCAAAATCATAAGATGCTCTACTGTTAGCATCCATGTTTACTTCCGCAAACACTCAGCACCTCTTTTTATGGTGGTTAACAAAAACTGAGCAAGCTCTCTATGTGTGACATTACTGCGCCCTCTACTGCGCATACAGGACACTTTCAAGTCGATTGCCTGGTCACACTGGAGATCACCTGTATCTCCATGCAGGTGATCTCCAGTATATTTGGGAAGTGTCAACGGCCACGGCAAAAAAAGAAAAAGTCAGATTTGACAAAAGATCGCAATTGGGTCATTTCAGGCTGCAGTGTGAACGCAGCCTTAGATTGTATTTGGTCCTATACAAGCGGACCAAATACACTTGTATAGAGAGACCAGGCGCACTCAACACCCATCCAGCAGGAGTTTTTGCACCAAAAGTATTCGGTACAACCCTGTTGATTCCGTACGTACATGTGTGAAACAAATACAGCATTGTTATATACTTGAGTACATGGTATATATGGTAAATGCCACGATCTGTGGGCAGCTTTAAAAAATAAACAGAGGACTCCCAGCTATCCCGAAGCTCTGCTATGTGGAAATATTTAGCAGCTAGAGAGGAGAAAACATTTAGAACAAACAACTTTAAAACCATACAGCAGTAAAGTACATTGCTGGCTCTCCACATGCGTGGAGAGCCATGTGGAGAGCCAGCAAAGTCAAGTTGAATGTCGACATCACAGATAATGGAGAAAAAAATTTATCTTTTCTCCCATTGGCTTTGAAATAATCCTGCAAGCTCTAAGTCTTGCCCCCATTTAAAATTTAGAACATAAAAAACCAAATTGTTTACTGATGATCAAAGTAAAAAGAAAAGTCATCTTTTTATTCTTTTAAAAAAAAAAAAAAAAAAGAAAACAAAACGGAGAGTATTGAAAACATTGAACGCCGTGACTTTGAAATCCGAATACGTACTCAATCGTGACTTTAGCCGAGGAACGCCGTGGACAGCGCCCTCTCTGGGCAACGTAGAGACACAAAGGACAAACAATGCATGCTTTTGGGCTGATGGAAAAAGCCAGAGAACCCAGAAAGGACCCATATGCACAAGAGGGAAACAAAACTAGCGGTGTAGCAGGATTAAATGTTGGTCATTTTAAAATAACTCATCAGAACCGGAGCCAGTACCTGGGATCAGATTAGGACATACCTAATTTTCAATGTTGCAAATACGCGTTTAGAGTTAGTTGTCTGCAGCAGACTGTAGCTCCCTACTCGAAATAAATTATTGTGTGTTGAAATATTAAGAACCAACATAAATCCACAGAGTAGTGGTTGGTGCTTGAATGCTAAATTAGGCTGTTTGAAGCCCTGAAAATAAAATGTTTCAACATATATAAGTTTTTACCCCCCAGAAATTCATCACTAACTCATGAGACAAACCGCTATTGTTGGACTATTTATTCACTTCCTCACAGTGACTCTTCTGAATCGTTTTAACGCAGTTTGACAGTCAGCAGTACTAAACTGAATCCCTGTTCGTCTGAAAAATATACGAGTCGCCATTAGTGCTTCCTGCGATGAGGCGGCTTTAGAGGATCAGCATTTGAGACCGGTGTTTCTGCTCCCGTCAGCTCTAATAAAAGAGACTGAAGGGCGTTTCGACAATGCCTCTCTCAGACTCTCCTCCGCGAGAACAGTCGGACAGAACGACGACTGGCGACGCTTTTGATTGGGCGCGCGTCCGTTCGCTCTGCGCTCGTGCCAGACTCAGGCCGGCGTGTGCGCCATGCACACATTCGCTGTTGACGTGTGGACATTTGATGGCTGCGTGTGAGTGCAATCAGATTTCAATCTCTCCCCTCTATGTGGCTGAGTTGGTGCAGCTGAGGTGCCCCGTGGGAAAACGTAATTATACCCTGCTGGCTACGGAGTACGGGCTTCACTGCCCCATCTGTCCCGAGAGACAGCAGCTTGAGGCCCCTTTTCACTGCCAATATCAAACAGCAGCAGCATTGCTAAAGCCATGTTACATCTTTAAAATGCAGCATTCAATTCTCTATCCAGTGGCCGTCTCCACTCGGCTTTATCTGGGATTTTGTTACAGCCGAGGTTAATTTATTGTAGAATTAACTAATGGCTACGAGCGACGATTATAAGAATCGTTTAAAACCAGATTGTCTGTCTGATAAGCAAGGCTTTATCAGGTCTGGTTTGATTGTTACCTTAAGAATCGTCCTCATCTTTCACTCCTCCTGAGTTGCTGACACAAAAATATGATTCATTGATTTTTTTTAAGACTGTTTTATATTCCTTTCTTCTCTGGCAGTGTTTCTTTCTTTTCATCTCTATGTTTGCTCTGCCGCTCGCTTTCGGCTGAGGTGCATGCTGAGATGGTGTCCATTAGTGAAGCAAAACAAACAAGACACACCCCACTCTCCTGAATTTCGGCAAGCAATCAATGAGTGCACTCAAATAGCAGTAGACTAAGTGGGCCATTAAAGTCACAATTAAATGAATCTAGGACTGCAGGACTCATTGGAAGAGGGTAAGACACTCTGACCCAAAACAACTCAAAATAGCTTTTTCTTCCACGGTAATTTACTCTTCAATAGGGCGCTTTTGGCCTGTGTTGGCTTCGAAAAAGGTCAAATGTAAAACTGATAAAATGGGGATAAAGGGAAGTTAAATAGCTGCAGAGAGAATGCTGGCTGGAAATGGAGATTGGGAGGCTGAAGAATCTCAAATGAAAGCCACCAAAACCTTCACGTTATCCATTTCATTACGCTGTCACTTGTCATGGTAACTCAACATGAGGATAAGTATGAAGGGGCTCACTACAACCAATAGTCGCAGATGCAACCTAATTTCTCAGTAGTGCGCCTGAAAAAAAAACCCTGAATTCGCACTGAACGTTTGCCTAATAAGAGGACATTCATGTTGGTAAACTCAACTCATAGAAACATTAATGCTCAATAAACGCCATGCTCAGCAAATAAATAACTCCATTCATTTCAAAAGTCCTACTGGCTTTGATTGCTTCATGCCTCTAAATGCTTTGTCTGCTGGAAACACATTCTTGTAGCTTGATGGACATGAATGGATTTTATTAAACACATCCCAATATATAAAGAAATAAAAATGGAATACAGTTATGGCCAAAACATTTCCTAGGTAGGAAATGGGTTAGGTATCTAAGCATACTCTGCATCTCAGTGGAAAACGTTTTATTGGTGTTAAAATATTCAAACCCCTCTATTGGCTGCTTGCCAACATTTTGCATGTTCCACTGGTATTTTGATATTTTTCATGGGTGAAGAGAGTCATACCTTCACCATAATCTCCAGCTGCCTGCACAGAGTTGAAGACGAGACCTATTCTTTAGCTTTAGTTGACAAACACTACTTATAATGACTATTTACTCCTGAAATGTTGGGGTTACTTTTTCAGAAAGTTACCCGTCTTTTACAGATCTGCTTATTCAAAGAACTTTGTATTTAATATGTTATTAACTAATCATTTACAAGCCAATTTTTCCTTAATGCAGGGGTGTCAAACTCATTTTCATTTTGGGTCAAATCAAGATCATGAAGGTTCTTAAAGGGCCGGTTGTGCCAGAATGTATCGATCAAACCTGTTCAACTGTTAAAATATCAACAAGTCCTTAAAATTAAATATTAATATTGAACATCTTTTCAGTTCCTCCAGGATTTTGTGATTCTTTTTATGATATATACATATATATATATATATATATATATATATATATATATATATATATATATATATATATATTTTTATTTTTTTTTTTTGCAAAAAAAATCAACGTGTTTGTGGTACTAATTTGGAAATATTTGTCTATGATAGTAAATTTGACATTTTTTAAATACTGACTGTATAGATCATAGACTATAATCTGACATGAATTAAGGCTGAGGCAGCTGTTTAGTACAAGTTTGAAAGTTTTTGAGAAAAATTTGCAATAAGCTCCCAGTTATTAGCACAATTTGTTGATTTTGTGTTAATTTCCACAATAATTCCCATGAAACCAGAAGAACTGATTGACATAATTTGGCAGTAAATGGATAAAAACTGCTTTGATTTGATTGATAACATAAATCTAGAGGGCCACACGTGTCTCAATGCATGGTGATTTGAAAAAAAGAGATGTGGTGAAAAATTTTGATGCACCTAATTTTGGTGGTGGCGAAACTAAGAGTAAAAGTGAGACGCACCAGTGCAACCAGTTCACAAAGTTAGACTGGAGCCCTGGACTATGCAGAATTTAACCACCAGAGGGCTAATGTAGATGGAAACAATGGTTTTAAAAAGAGGGTGAAGACGTCCAGCGCATCCTGACCAACTGGATCAGGCACACAGTGCAAGTACAGGTGCTTTATTTTACGCAAAGACACTTTACCTATTTTTTGTGTGCCATTTATCTGGATGGAGTGAGGAAGAGTTTGTGTCGCAGCCTTAAAGAGGATGATCTTCATGACATGATTACTACAGTTAGCTTATAGCTAGTTTTTCATTTCAGTTGAATCAATCAAATTTTATTTGCATAGCACATTTCAACGACAAGACTTTTCAGTGTTTTACATAGAATCAAGAATGGAAACATTACATTTAGTCAAGTGTCATTGCTAAATTAGTCGATGATGCTTCAAAGGCGACTAAGCAGCTGGGTTTTTAGTCTGGGTTTTAAGGAGCTCAGTGTTTCAGCTGCAGTTTTCTGGAAGTTTGTTTCAGATCGGTGGCGCATAGAAGCCAAAAGCTGCTTGTCCTCGTTTGGTTCTGCTTCTCCTAAAATTATCTCAAACATACTTGCTCTTTGCTTGGCCACTGATGCGTCCAACTTAGCATCCTCAAATTTTGTGTTCCATTAATCTATTTTTTTGCTTTTCTTCTTTTATTTCTTCCCCAAAAATGGTGTTCTCTCTTCTCTTTGCTTCACAACAACAGCTTGTTCTGTCTCTCCCTTGGGGTGGTGCGTCCGCCACTGTGCCTAATATTATTTATGGTCCTACAGCTATCTGAAATTGGATTTTTCTCACTCTACCAATGCAATGGGATTACAAGTTTAAACATAAAGGTGGAAACGTGCGGAGGAGGGCGGACTAAAAGTTCTGAGTGTGAACATCTTAAATAAAAGTTTCACCCAGAACGTAGCCAGATTAGAGGATAACACGCGACGGTTCTGGGGGGAAAAAAAGACGATGATGTAGGCAGATTCTTTGGACGTGGATGTTCTCAGCAATTAAAGCTGTTCCTACTCAGTTGGCTTTCTGACTCCGCAGCCTAAATTCCTAGTCCTCTCATGTCGACCACGCTCACTCGTACACCTCCTCTGTGCGTCCGCACAACTTCAGCCGTGTTTGATCTAATTCTCATCTAATGAATCTTTTGATCTTCCTCGCCTGACACTCAGACACATCCCTGATTTCTGCGACCAAAATATCTCAGTTCGTTCTGATCCCTTCAGATATCTGGCTGCGGGGTAAACAGCTGGGTCTGCAGCGATGCTCTGTGATTTTTAAACCGTGCACGGCGAGTTTATCTTTTAAAGAAAGGGCAGCTTTTCTTACGCCTCTCTTTAACTCCCTACGATATCAGGAGATCGACGTTGTTCTTGACGTTCGGTGACAATCGCGACCGCAGGTTGAGACGTACCAAATTAAAAACAACAGAGGAAGTATACACAGCAGAGACTTTTGGCAGTGAAGAGGAAATAATTAAGAGTTGCTCTTTAGTGAACTCTTAATTGGAGAGGAGACAGGGCTGGAGATAAGGGATCAATAGAGGGAAAAGCAAGGGTTCCAGCCCACTGAAATCAATCGGCCTTCTCTCTGGCTCGGAGAAGGAGAACAGAGCCTTGGGCTGCTGCTTACTTACTCCTTTGATCAAACTTTCAACAGGATCGATCTGAGCGGAGGACCTGCTCCTACTTATCTCAGTCAAAAAGAGCATCAGCTTGCACAGCAAGTCGATTCGGTCGTTCCAAAATCAGCGTTCAGAATTCAGTTTTGGAGAAAATATGGGAATGACAAAATGTTCTGATGAAAAGGAATATCAAGTAAAGCTCTGGTGTATTTTTACTCTACTGCTAAAAATAGTCACTTTCTACTCTTGCTCCCTATTTTCCCTTGCTCTTTGGCAGGGTAATAACCATCTTTCTGCTCTGTCACTTTTTGATGCATCATCCTCTTATTCACATCAAGGACAAGGCCAGGTGTCGCATTTTCCCCCCCCGGTTGCTACGCTCGTCACGGCGCCTTGTCACCCGAAGCCTGTACCGGTTCCCCCTCCCTGCCTCCTTCCTCCTCCTCCTCTTCGCTTATTTATATTAAATCTGTCATTCTTCTGTTTTATTGGGAGAAAAAGAAAAGTAAGTCATTTGTAACCTGCTGTGCGCCGAATGCAGCGAGCATGTGGGTGTCAATTTTTGGCCTTGTGAAAAACTGTCAAAACCAATTTTGTGTCTGCGGCTTTGTTTCTTCATGATGACTAAAGAACTTGCTCCTCATGTGTCCTTGTTTGAAATACCAATGTCATTTTACCTTTCAACTTGGCTTTTACAGTTTCGGGTGGACTTAAATGACTATTCATGCACCTTCAAATTTTTCACATATCGTCTGGTTAAAACCATAACCGACGTGTTTTACAAAGTGGGACATAAAGGTGGAGTGGATGAAAAATTTGTGGTCGTGACAAATGCATCCATATGACGAGGCACATTGTCTAGATCAGAAGTGTCCAAACTTTTAAGATTAAATTAATCAAAATGTTTTTTGAAAGTTAAAAATCCAAAACTAAATATCCTGCCTTTTTTTCTTTCCTTTTTTGTTTTACCTACCGTAAATTAAACATGCGATATTGTGATTTTTGAGAATTGATAACTTATTCTTAAACTGAGACATAAAAAGGTTTTTGCCCAGTTTGGCCCTTTGAAAGCTTGTATATTTGAGTCACTTGTATTATTTTTAGTCAAGTTTAATGAAAGGTTGTGTCCAAGCCTGCTTTTGAGTAAAAGTTGCTAACTACTTATGGTCTGTTAATAGTTGATGGAGAAACCAACTTTAAGAGAAACATTCATTGTTGTGCCTAAAAGATTCTGTTTGAAACATCTTTCATTATAAAATTTAAAATGTCTCTGTCTGATTCAGTGACCTACTGGAGGGCCAAATTTACATCGATGTTAAACTTCTGTTGGTGGAGACGGACAAAATCATCACAAATGGCCACTGGACATCGTGGACATGCTTTGTCCTGACTAGAGTTTTTCAAAGTGGGGACGTTTTAATCACAAAATCACAATTCAATGTTATAAAATGTAAGTTAAGATTAGGGCTGTTGCAAAAAAATATCCATTACTTTTTCGATTATTTGTATGATTAATCGAGTACTTGGAAATATCTCTTGTCTCTCTCCATCAGTTGAAAACGTCAACATCCAGTTCTGGGAGGAGAAAAGCTGTTGTACTCCAAGCATCACGTCAGTCAGTTAAAAATAAAAAACAAAACTTACTGGTTCCTCCCAAGAAACGACACAAACCCAGAGACTTCGCCGTTTTACTGCTTGCACATAGCAACAACTCATAGGCGGCGGTGAGCGCGCTGCCCAACACAAATAACGACCCGCCGTTAATTAATAAAACTTAATTTCACAAAGCTTCCAGGCAGATAAATTTTTCTTGAGGAATTTTAATAATCGAGGTACTGGAATCGTTACAGCCCTAGATAAAATAAAGTTTGTTATTTGACATGCTCATCTTTCTGATGGGCTGAAAGTCAAGCTGCTTTGCTCCCCCAAACTAAAATCAGAGACTTTGAAGCACCATTTCTGCTAAACAAAAGTAATAATTATAGAACTGTGAATAAAAGTGAGGAAGAAACTTCCTAATAGTGAACGATTCTATACATATTTCCTAGCACTGTTTGTGGGTTTTTGTAGGGCGTCGTTGTCCAGAAGCTAATGCTGTTTGGGGAACCTCTGGTCTCAACCACCAGCTTTCTGATGTCCACAAATGTTTTTCAGTTTAGCACAGAGAACAGCTGGGGGTTGTTGGCATTCTTCAGCAGTGAGACGACCACGGCTTTATAAAGTCCTCCGCTATTCTTAGCTGTGTGGCGCGTAACAGACATGGATGCCTCGCCTCGCCAGAGCCGTCTGCTCGACTCAGCCGAGACGCTCACGAGCCGGACACTGACACCTGTCCAATCTAAACGAACGCGAGACGCATGCTCTGTTCTTGTCAGCGTGCCTTCTCTGACAGACGATGAAAAACAAGGCCTCATACTTTACAAGATTACAAATACAGGCACTTGTAGACACAGTGATACTGTGAGATGGCAGGCTGATGGAAAGAGCTGAGAGAAAACAGCTTTCTTTCTTTTTTTTTCTTTTGTACCTCGGCTGCTGCTGACTCCGAGCTAAAAGCAATAAAAGGATTTCACGTCGTCTGCCTGGATAGTGATCCAGCTTCTACGTGGTGTTACCACCTCGAATGCATTTTTAACATTATTGCTATTGTCCTGGAATAATATCCTACAAAAAAAAGCACATCACTCACCTGTCTGATTGTGGTAGTTTTCACACAGACGATGGTAATATTAAATATTAAAAAACGGAGACCATTTTTCTCTCTTGTTCCTGGCGTGGGTCTAATTAAAGCTTCCCCAGAACTATTTCCTGTTTCCTCAGGCGTCAGTAGGAGTAAAATATGAAATTATCCGTTGTGAATATCATTTGTATTTATACCGTCCTCTCCTGAAATGTGTGTGTGTGTTTTCTGGAGTGCTTTACCAGATTTAGTATCCTCTTTGTGTAAAGTGCAAGGTACGGGAGGTGCATCAGGATTATAAAAAACTGCTACGGCAGAAAAAGACGAGTGGAGATGAAGTCTGAGTGAATCAGAATAGGGACATTTTTTTTTATTTTGATTTTTTTAATCAAAAAGGATTTCTGCAAACAAGCCGGAAAGGCAAAGATATGCGAGTTGTGTTGAAGCCTCGCGCTTGCCAAGAATTCATTCACTTTGTGTTTGCTTACAGAACTTGGCAGTCTGAGGCTGATTTCTGTGGGAGAGGAGAACATCTAAAGCAGCTTGTTTAGAAAAGAAGGTAAGGCTGTTCACCACCTACTCACACATTGATTGAAACCACTCCTTCCTCACTGTCACAGACGGAGAGCATTGGAAACATGTTCCTGCAGCTTGAACCTTTTCCCAACTTGTTACATTACAGCGACTGTTTATTTGAAGGAATATGATTGTCCTCCTTGCAAATCATTAGCCTCATGGCATGATTGCCCAAGTCATATTTTAACGTTTTTGTAAGACAGGAAATAAACATGTATGAAATGCAGACGAAAATATAATGTTTGGACCGTAGCAAGTGTTCTGATTGGCTGAGGATGTAAGCAACTAGGCAGGGCGAGTGTAATAGTGTAAGGACATCAATGTTAGGCGGATCTCTCAGTTTGGCCAAAATATGACTTAGGCAATTATGCCTAATTAAATGAAACTCTGTAAAGTATGATTTAGGAATGTTATTCAACTCTGACCAGCTTTGGTTCCAGCTGAAGAAAAGCATCTTTAATAAACTTTCAACATTCAGATGAGGTGTTTGAGGATATTTAGTTAGTTTTGCTCAATAAATTTGAGTTACTTTCAGGTCATTCTCCAGGTTTAATATAGGGCTCCTATAGTTGTGGGGCCCTAGTTTTAGGGATTTTACAATCAGAAATGGTTTTCTTCATAGTTATCTTGTATTTAGCTCCATCCATCTCCTTTATAAACTCCGTGTCCACAGCATGATGCTGCCACCACCATGCTAGTGTAGAGGGGTGAAAAACTAGTTACCAGAAGATAAAGAGAATATGTAAGAAAATAGACACCCCAAACACAACTTTTCATTTTGTATCTTTTAATTTCTTGTTGTAACAAATTGAGCGTTGTTTCGGTTTGTCCACGCAGTTCTCCACATGACCACTAGGGGCGCATTGCATTGGTGGCATAGAAAAGAGCGAGCTCACAAAAAAAGAATTAATCTTCCGTTGGATGTTAACGAGAACTCAACGTGTGTGTCTCATCTTTCCTGTGTCACAGGTTAGTAAAATGTATTTTGACCCTTGAATATAGATTACTTTTGAGAATTGAATATATTATTGAAAAGGAAGTCGACTAGTGAGTCATGTTGTTTGTTTTGTGTGGAGAACTGCGTGGACAAACCGTTACTCACCCTAACGCTCAATTTGTTACAACAAGAAATTAAAAGATACAAAATGAAAAGTTGTGTTTGGGGTGTCTATTTTCTTACATATTCTCTTTATTTTCTGGTAACTAGTTTTTCACCCCTCTACACTTAGGCAGTAGGGTGGTGTACAGTGTTGGTGTAAAACTTTTGGCTGCTTCTTTGATCAAGTCAGTTTAGCTTGATGACCAGGTCTTCGTACTGTGCTGTACTTTTTTATTTGTCAAATAACTGATTACACAGTCCTAATGCAAGTATTTTTTTTATATACCTTGAGGTATTGTTTTATAACCTGACTCTACTTTAAACTTCTCCATGGTTGTCTAGTGGTTGCTCTTCACAATGCAGTTTGATTTCTAAAGTTCTCTAACAAACCTCTAAGGAGATTTAAATTTACTTTTACAAACATGTTTATGTTATGTTTATGTATTTGCTCAAACTGTCGCCATTTTGTGACTGTTTAGTATGAGACGGACAGTCTGTGATTGATCAAACTCCTTCACCTCCGCTCTGAGTCACTATTGATGTCTAAAGAAAAGCACAGCTCCCTGTCAAAAACAGCCAATCAAAGCCAAAAGAAGCATTTTACTGCTGTAAAATTGTTTTTTTACTGCACTATGCTAAGTTGGGAGAAAGCTGTAGCATTCAGAGAGTGAAAGGGAAGGCGTGAGTAGCGCAAACATGTGATTGATTGACAGCACTGAGACCCTCCTCCTGGCTCTGATTGGTTGTTTGAGCTGTGCATTTCTGTAGGTGAGTCAAATGTTTCATAGATTATCGCTCATATTAGTCTATCATGACATAGCGATAGATATAACAAATATGTAAAAAACTTTTTTGTTTTTAATAAAAAATACGTACCAGATGTATTTTTCTGAACTTAAAAGGATGCGTCACTTCCTGTTACTCTGGACTAGTTTGTGTTGGCCTGTCACATAAAATCTCATAAATTAAAGTTGGTTATTACAACCATCATGAATAGTTTTGTGAGGCTTTTGTGTGGTTTTTCCTCAGACATGTATCTTCATACTGATTGGTCCCTTCCTACCAGTTGGTGTTTTTTATCTATCTTAACCCTAAAACTAAATTATGGAATCAAAAAGTCTAATTGTGTGACGCTCGTGTTTTTCTAAAGCGGTCTGGGATGTTCGTGTTTTACACCTCCGTGGGTATCATTCCTCCAGCTGCGGAGAAATATGTCAGATTCTGATTACTGCTGCTGTTATCGTGGAGTTTACAGATCCCAGAGGAAATAAAACACAAACGCTATCCGCCGGAGTAACTGTCAACACTTTATTTACTGCAGGCGAACAGATTCATCACCTCAGAAACAGACTCGTGCATCACGCTGCTTTCCCAAAGTAAAAAAAATAAAAAATAAAAAATCTATAAACTATATTGTAGCGCCAGGCTTTATTTTATTTATTTATTTTTTGCTAAGTTAGAGACCCCAAAAAGCGTAGCATTAATCCGCCTCCATGTGTTTACAGTTGACACTGAAGTTAGCTAATTGATGCAGTGCAGTGCTGCCGGCATCCTGCAATGTACAGGTGCATCTTGCCGTGATCAGAGCCATCCTGTGTGAACAGCTGTAAGTCGCAGCAGAAACTACGACTTACAGCTGTGACTCATTAGTACCTCAACATCAGCCGTACATGAAGCTCTAATCAGATCCCCGTTGGATGAACAGACGACCTTCTTTGTGATAGTTTGAGAATATATACTCTCAGCCGAGAAACTTTTCATGACAGAATATTCGGTGGAGCTGAACTTTGATTTTTCCGTCGCTCGTCTGTGACACTGGCAGGAGCCGACAGGTAAATGACGGGCCTTTGGTAAGATATTCTCTTTGAGGGCTGATCTCCACTTCAAAACCCTCCTCTGTGTGAGGACAGTGTTCACCTCGCTCCCTCTCTCTCTGGCTCGTCCTTTTGTTGACACGCAGGGCCTTCAGCAGTCTGGGATTAAACACCCGAGTCTTCAAAGTTCAGCTCAGCTCTCGTCTCTCAAACCACTGTCCTCTGCAGAGCGACGCGCTTCTTTCTGCACGAACTTGTGACACCCCTTCCCTGCTCCTTGCAGCGGGTTACGTAAGGCTTTTAGTATCTTGTGAGCGATAAAAGTTTATTTTCCTTTCACATCTCCAGGGACTTTTTTACGATCATGAAAGCCGTCGAATGGGGTACTCAAAATGCGCCCGCGTCGTCATTTTCCACATCAGTAAAACGGACTCTGCCAGCCCTGCTTTCATGATCCCATCCTGCCGTCTGCCCGCCAATTAAAAGTCAAATATTAAAGTGCTGTGTTGTGAGCTAGGCCTAATTGATTCTTTCCGCCGGGCGCACACAGAATGGGCTGACAGCAGGCGATACCAGGCTTTGTCAACACTGGGCACGCTGCCTGGAGCTTAGGACGGCACCCCAATAAAGACCCCTGTGAGTGTGCCAACCTGCGGCGCCACACACTGTGAGGCCGTTCGGCACTTCAGCCGGGCTTTATGGTGACGACACCGAGGCGGCTCATTCTTCTGCTCTGGGTCGGCTCCCATCAGCGAGCTGGGAAGTCGGCTCTCTATTTGTAAGGAATCACCGGGCTGTGACGAAAATGTGCATGTGTGAAAACAATCCTTTATGTCCACTTGCGTAACTGCTCGTCTAACTTGAGCAGCCTAATGGAGTGTGGGGGTCTGAAAGAAGTATTTGTTAAATTTTCTCAAAATGACCTTTTTTCTCTCTCAACTATTTTCCAATGCTCATATGTATCATTTCTGTCAATCCATTAAAAAAATGTAATCAGATTAATGACACTGCTGCTGTGATCAATCACTGCTTGAACTGTAAAAATACACGTTTTCAAAATATGTTTAAGAAAATGTCTTATTGTCTATAAGTATTTCAGTCTTAAGCCACTTTGTTTCAAACTTAATTTGGAAATGTTAACTATAAACTGGCTATGCTTCGGTGGGAGAGTAATTCACAGCTGCTGTAAGTAGCTAGACTGGTTTTAAAAAACGTCTGTTGCCATGGTTTTTATGTTGAAATTTGCCACTAAGCACACCAGTCTGACTCTCCTTACTCGTCTTTTCACACGTTTGCAACTCTTATAGTCTTACAATGGCATAAAAAGTTGCATTTTGATGGGGTTACTGACATATTTATGTAATTCTAAGTAATAAACTACAGATCTTTTGCACAGCTTTTTAGACATAAGTCTAGCAAAAGTGGCAATTTCTGTCCCTTATTGCCTTCCATAGTTTCCACCGTGCATCTCCCCTGCAGGAGAGTGTCTTGTAGATCTAAACCGGTGATGCAATTAATCTACATCATGTAATATTAACGCATTAAACATTTTAGATGAAGCACATGTGCTAATGTTGACCCCAAGCCAACTCAGAAAGTTTATTTATCAAGCACCTCAAAAACAGCCAAAGCAGACACCACTGAGAACAGAGCAGGCCGGCAGAATGCAGCTCGATAAATTAAAAATATCAGTATCACATACAATCATACATGGATCGTCATCAGATATCATGACATCGCACGTCAAGTGATATATCAAGGTAAAGGTGGAGTAGCTCCCGGTTGCCCGCCTTCCTAACGGTCTCCTAAAATGTGACGTGAGGCCAAATGATGGCAGCGAAGCGGCGTCCTTCTCCCCGAGATGAAGACACTCCCTCTCCTGTCTGCTTATCCTGTGGATTTACTGGTCGTTTGCCGAGCATCATGAATCGGCTTCGCCGCCCATTTATTTTCATTGCTTTGCTGCTCCACACAGGAGATTGTAACAGTGGTCTTGGCTCTCCGCAGCGTTCATTAAATGCAGACATTCATCCACAGCGTTTTCTCATGAATCTGATTGACCTTTCATGCTCCCTGCAATCCACAGTAAATGGATATAGGTCCCCATTAATCCCTTCATGGTTGAAAAGCTGGCTGTATCTCCGCGTTGTGTTTGGTGCTTTATGTTCCCTCTGAGCTGATGGATGGGTGCAGTAAGAGGGTTTAAAGTTGCACAGGGAGACAGGAGTCAAAGATGCGCGATGGTAGGGGCCAATCACTCACGTCTGGAGAATTGCTCTAGCACGGCACAAGGTTTATGAACTTGATCAGAGGCCTGTTTATTCATTTTTAAGGAGGCGAAACAAGCGGAGGTAAGGAAAACAAGCAGGATTGTGGCGTCGCCCGGGCGTCTGGAACGCCTTAAAGAGGACCGCAGTTCATATCCTTCCACCCGTGGTAATGCAGCATTGAGCGTTTGAGGTTTGCACATCACATCTCAGCGTGACCGATTGCCTGCACAGCCGTGGAATAGTCTTTTAACTGACAAGCAATCACAATGTCCTCTCCTCTGAGTCTGAGTAGGGTTTCATTTTTACCGTCATCCTGTTACTTCCCTGCTGCAGATCCGGGGGAGTGGCGGCGTTTCAAGGTCTGAAAGGGGGTCATGATCGCATCGCAACAGTGCCGGGTGATGGAGGGGTGGGGAGGGGGGCACTGGGGGCGGCTGGCTGCCTTTCTGACAGGAGTCTAATGGAGGGCTAATAGGAGAGATTCAAGTCTGTAAGACTTCTGCTGTGGTTTTTATGGCAGCTCGTGTAGGCAGGTGAAAAGGAAGATAAAGGATGCAAAGTTTAAGATCCATTACAGAGGCTGGCTGGTAGCGCTGGTGGACTTTCTACATCCTCACTCGTCTCGGCTAACATCTTCTCGATAAACTCCAACGTTTTACTTTTCCTTAGAGACTCGTGTCGGAGGCTGAGTGGAGTTTGTCAGGTGTGCATCTGAAAGGTTGTCAGCTTGTGGTAGAATGAGCTGCCTGTTTGCCATTCGCTTTTATCATCCCCTTTTCTGCAACTTGATCTCACAGGGGGGAAAAAGCAGGAAAGAAAAACATCTTTTGTTCTTTTAGGAAAGCATGACCTCTGTTTTAGTTTTTGTGACGTTAAGAGCAACTTTTAGTTCAACATACTTTCCTGGATGACTTTTCCAACTTAGTTGTTGAACATGTTTTTTTTGTGTGTGTGTTTTTGATAAAATTTTAATTGCAGTCTTCCCCTGAACTGAAAAGTCTCTAATGTCTCCAAGTCACCTCAAGTAGGAAGAAATATCTTGTCTCTTCCTACTTCCATTTTCGTTCCTGTAAAAAGTCTTGACACTCATGCACTTAAATTATAGTGCATCATTTTATTTTCATTTGTAACGTTTTCTGAATGAATTATGAAGATATTTAGAAAAATGCTCAAGTCTTTTGCTTAATTTAATTAAATTGAATGTGTGATGTTGAATCATTGTTTTCTCCTGTAGTTCTTACTCTCTGGAGAAATGCTTTTATAGTTGCATTTTTGTGATAGCTTTTATTGCACTTCCCTCTTTTTAAGTCACACAAGATTTAGTGTGACTTTTAATATTAAAAGAGCAGAGCCCTGTGTGATAAATGGCCAGAACTTGTGTTGGTGGTGGCCCAGTGCAAACGTTTAAACTCTGAGCGCTGTGTTGCTCTGTTTTCTTCTAATACTAGATTTTTAATTGTTCCGCTATTCGGTTTCGTACCCCAAATTAAGTGGAATTACAATTATCATCGTTTTTATTAATTAAAACGGTTTCTGAGGAATTCAAACACATTTTCTGCAACAAGATTAGAAGAGGAGCTAAACTGTGCTGCTAATTTTATGGAAATCAGATTAATCTCATTTCTAATCGGGTCCGCTGAAAGCCGTGCTTTGTTTTAGCTTGGAAACCACATTAATTAAAACAGCTCAGCAACAACAACAAGAAATAGTGACTGCAACAAAGGATGCCCGTTTCTTCTTTTTGTTTGTTTTTTCTCAGTTTGGCTGAGAAATTTATGACGCTCTTTCATTGCATATTGACAGAAAGATAAAATCAGGAAGATCCGTAAAAGTCATTAGCGTAGTAGTTTGTGAGAAAACACCCAGGGCAAAATTGACATTTTTGTTCACAAAATAAATATCTCATTTTCTGCTTTATTGTGCAGTTTCTGTGTTCTTGTATCTGGATTCTGTAGGTTAAGGGGTTTGATTTTTTTTTTTTTCTTTGCTCATTCTCGTCCAGTGAAATGGATCAGTTGGAGGTGAGATCTGCAGGGACAGCCAGGGGAGAGTCACCGCTGCTTGATCAATCTGAGCTCTCATTAAGAGGCTGCAAAGCCCTTTGCAATCTGATACAATATCAATATTGTAGCACCACATAAGAGACCTGTTAGGCTGGCTGCTGGCAGCTTCCCTGTCATTACCGAGTGGGCAACTTGCCAGAGACCCCCTTCACGGGCCACTTAGGCTCCCCGATGGTCCCAAACACAGGTCAGGACAGACAGATAAGATGTCTGGGCAGCTGTCCCAGAGACAGAGGAGGGAGAGATGGATACGGACCTGTAGAAGAGGAGAGACAGCATGTGTTCTCTCGCTGTGCCGAGGAAAGCCATCGACTGTGGCTTTAGTTTAGTTTTTAGATAAAAAAACAAACAAACTGTGGTTTCACCTGGAACTTGGTTTTCGTTCCCGTGTGGGGAGGCGGACTTCCTGTAGCTTGCTGTTTGCATTGTGATTCATTACAAGAAGTCACATGTTTTGTGTTTAAACGGAACAAAAAGACAAAGAGTCAGTCTGAAGTATGTCTTCGCAGGGATTCAGAAAATCTGGAATTTTGGCAAAGAAACTGTTGATTCCTGCTGGGAAAACCACAGTTGTTGAATAACTCTGTGGTGATTTCTGAGCAAAGCAAGTGGAGGGAGGGGGGAATACAAAGTGGCATGCACAGAATAGGCTCTGTAATTCAGATCATTGTGTGGGGGGTCTCCCCTGTGTGCTCCGGCCTTAACCCCCTGTGTGGTTCCAACTGGGGAGGGAGGGATTGGTTTGTGCGTCTCTAAACCGTCGGTAATCTGCTGACAAAAGGGCCAGGAGAAAGGCAGCTAGTGAAGTTTAGGGGGGTTGAGGACGGAGAATGGGAGGAGTGAAGAGGTGCAGAAGGAGTTGTTGCCTCTCAAAGTCCCCAGGGTGTGCTCAACATTAGATGAAGATGACTCCCACTGCGCCCACTGAACTCTGCCACCCTTTGGTGGAGCACCATTTATGGTAGTTGAGGTTCGTCCAAGCTGGAGGAAAAAAAAAAAACACAGGCTATTGTGATAACTTGAGTAAACGTACCACGGTTTCACTTTCTCAGAGGATTTACACCAAAATTATAAACAAAATGTCTTTAATATGATCCAAAAAATTGTATTTGTAACTGGAAAAAAATATTCTGCTGCAAAAGCACCGATTCTTTTCACAATCTTAGCATTTTTATACGAAGGCTGAAGCAACATTTGTGAAGACACATTCTCTGAATCAGTGATGGTTTTCAGGTAGATGTGGCAAGGCATTTTTATTTTATATCACTTTTCAGCAACGGATGTGCTTTTCGTGATGAAACCATGAAACAAAGTACATTTTCTGAAATGTCATCATAAAATATTGGAATGAAGACTAAAATTCATTCAACATTTCAGTTGTTATTTATCAAAGCCAACTCTAAACACATTGGTTGTTGCTTGGTATATAAGCTATTTTTACATTGTGCTCTTTATATAGTAACACAAATGAGAAGCTGTGATTAGCTGGGTAAGCAGTCAGGCTATCTGCTCCTGTAGGAGGCCTGCAGTGAGAGTCTATGACCAAAGATCGGGAGTTCAGTGCAAATAAAATGTGTCATAATATATAGAGACTATGAGTCCAGTCATAGTCATAATAAAAGTCCAGGTTAAAATATTTTGTGGTATTTTTGTTTAATTACAAGTAATTTGACTATGAACATATTCATAGTTCTATGTAGCATTTTGGAGTTTGTGATGCCCTCTCTTTATGATTTTCAGACAGAGGCAGAACAGGCCATTATTTTCTAATCTTCAGCAGTAGCAAACGTTAACTGGTGGATCAATTCTGCTGAGATATCACAATAATTTTCTGATCATGATTTCCTGGTCTGACTTGGTGGGAGGAGTGAATTTATGAATTCCTTTTTATTTTCTAAATTTCTCAGGGACATTATTTGATTGAGAAGATGAACACTTTTAGCCTTTCACACTGAAGATCAGTACTAATATGCTAAAATAGTTGCCCAGAATCATGTATGAGAACTAAACATGTTCATAGTGATTTGAAGTATAAATGTCCAAATCGGACCTTTGTCCTGTTTTCTCCTGGGTACACACCAAACACCAAGCATGATAAATACCCCCAGGCTAAAGCCCTGGTAATCTTTAGCCGTAGTTCAGCCTTGGCTATGCGCCATTAGGCCAAAGAAAACGCCCCCATTCTGTCTGCCGTCTCCATTAAAAGCACTTTACAGCATAGAAGTAATGTAAAGAAATATTTATACGCTGACATTTTAAAACATGGGTCCACCTTGATACCAGCTCCTGTGAAGAACTCATCACTTTGTCCACTTCCAGTAGGTATTTTCATTCATTTCAGTTATCTGTAATTTATTCAGCGAGCGGGAATGGATTTGTTTACAGAAAGCTGAAACTCCTGCTTTCTGTAATTATCATTAAATCAGGGTCATTAGGAGCAGGTCCCATTGCAGGTGCTAATTTGATGAAGTGGGGGTAAAAAAAAAAAAAAAGTGGTGTAATTAAAACACAACAGATAACGGAAAACCTCTAAGCCGTGCGGAACGAGATCTAATTTTGCCGTTGTTTGCTCAGATTATGAACTAGAGGCAAACTTTAATATCGCAAGTCAATAAAATTCTTCTGAATAGCGGTCCATCCGCCGCGCTTGTTGTGATCTGTTTTTGGAAACATTTGATCTGTTGCTGGCGTTGCACCTCCGCTGTGTCACGCAGCGGTCATCTCGTCACCCCTGAGGTCTTAATAAGGTAGATGAGTCGGTGGAAGAGGCAGCGCCGTCTGATGGCGTCTGTAATCCAGTTAGTTGTGCTGCGACACTGTAGGGGGGCTTTGATTCTGGTCAATAAGTGCCAATAAGAAACAGTCATCACTCAGCAGGCTGTTGTGCCCACCAGCTTGCTCACTTGTTACTGCTGTCAACACCCGTTTCAAAGGACGCTGCTTCGGACAGATTGTAAATGACTTTCCCATGCAAATTTGAATAGGACAACGAAGACGACGACACTTGAGGACTCGAACGTTTCTGAACTGACTGATTTCCCTCCAGGGTCTGAATGAGCCCGACCACAGCGCAAACAGCTACGTATTTACCGAACCGCCATTGATGGATGCTCATTCTGTCAGTCTTAAATGCTTAGGAGTGAGTCTGTAGGGGGGTGTTAAACCCTCAGCAGTGACAATCAGAGCTCTGTTTGGGTTTTCTTGAACACCTCTGTGTTCTCTGGAGGCTCTCGTGGGGTGCACCACAAGGCCGCAGCGGAGGAGGGGTGAATACCCTGACCCGAACGTAGACTCTGACTGAAGCCTTTTGGAAAGGAATCCGTGGACCTCTGCTCAGGCCCGACATGCCGCGCGGTTGCCACTGGAAACGCAGTGCCAAATGGAAGTGTTTGAATAAAACTTGAAGACGAGAATCTGAAGAGATTAGGACCGCATTCAGCTACCAAACATCCTGTGTGCTGCACATTTTGACATTGTGTAATCCATAGTGACAAAATAACACGCTCATTAGATGCTCTGTCTTTGTTGTAACTTAAGGAGATGGAAAAAAAAAAGCATAACAGTAACTGTGTGATGTCGTGATGAAGACTGGACTTTACATTTAGAGAACAATTGAACAATGCAATGTTGTTCATTTTGTTCAGATTCAGAGATAATTAGCGTGGCTGTTCCTCTCTCTTTCATGTTCTCTTTTGGAGAGAGAGTTTGAAGAATGATGCACACTGTGGGTGTATTCTCGTGTACGTCAGGTTGCATGTGTGTGTGTGTGCGCGTGTGTGTGTATTTATAGTCAACAGAGCAGACCAAGGGACTCTGTCAGAGCTCTTTGTTCTCCAGTGAGAACACATCATGACTGGGCCTTTTGTCAGAACTGACACCGCCATCCTACCTCTCTCCTCTTTTCTCTTTCTGCATCACTCTTTGCAACTTGCCACTAAACCAACCACCTACTATCCTAGCCCCTTCTATCCCAGATGAAAACGTTTAAACTTAAACATGTCCAGAGATTCTCCGAGCCAGGATCCAATCTCGATATTTGGTTTTTAATATCTGCCAAGATGCCAACACTTTCCAAGAGGTAAAGTTGAAGGTGACGGCAAGGAGGCCTTTCAACCTCAATGAGTTGGAACTCCTCACTAAAGATAACTCATCCAAATACCAGTGGAAACATGCAAATAGCTGCTCAGTAATTATGAGAAGCGCTTAATCGCTGTTAAAAAAAAAAAAAAAGAGATGTAGAACAAATAACACTGATATTAAGCTGTTCTTTATAAGAATGTGAAATGAGAAGACAAGGTAGCACAGTGTTTTGTGCGTATTGGGCTTTGTAAAATGTTCTGCTAAGCTGCTAAAGCTGGTGACAAAATCGCACCATTTTACTGTAATTTAAGGAGCTATGTGCTCATTATTAACCGTCATTAATTATTGATGAGCAGAGCCGACAGCTTGTGTGTATGTGAGAAATTACACAATAAAATTAGTTTCTCATTTTAGTGAAACAAAGAGGACAAAAAACATTTCATGGTGAAATGGTTTCTAAAATGTTTTCACCAGTTATTTGATCAATTTTAGGTGTTAGAGCCATTAGCATTACTGTCTTTAGCAGCAGTATCTCTGTATTTGTGCACATGTATAATGAAATAATACCACTATTGATATTTTTTTAGCACCATATGAGATTGCTCATATTCTCTATTGTAAACTTAAAGTTCCAGAGTACAATTTGTCAGAGGATGGCCTCCATCAACGTCATAGCCAGTCCATGATCAGAATCTGCTTCAATTCTGATAATCAAACTGGACTGGACCCACCTTTTCTGCATTACAGGCAGTTAGTTCTAGATATAATTTTTCACAAGGATGGAGATTGTACCCCAGGTTTTATGACAGTCATTGTGAATGTGCACAAAGTTTATTTTTGTGCCTTTTTTACTGTTTTCTCTGGGAAAATCACAGATACTGCAAAACATAGAATGAAAAACATGGATTTCCAAGACAAATTCTTGGATTCTTTTTAAATGATTTTCCTTGATGTGTACCATTGTTCTACAACCTTTAATCAATCATGTTTATAAATAGAGGGAACTTCACATTGTGTGTGAAAGAGAGATGTTACTGTTCTAAAGCTCTGGAGTCAAATAGATACTTTAAAACATTACAAAATTAACATTTAAACTCCTTGTTTTCTCATTTGCAATAACAATGATTAACACAAAAGGTCAAAAGTATTTGTTCTAAAAAAATTTTGAAGATATAAATATAGTATTTAAAAGTCACTTTTGTGGTCGTTTTGTGGGTCAAAAGCTGAAAAGTTTTGGCTCTTGATGAACCAAAACTGACTTTGACTCATCGAAAGCATCCGTCACAAGTGTCTTCTCAAAGTGAGTAAAGCTACATTTTCTACAAATCACTCTCACATCTTATATAATCTCTGTTGTGGTAAGCTCATTAAAAAAATGTTGTCCTACAAGTGCTTGGGTAAGTGCCTGGGTGATGGCATCATCTCTGGGTGAGTATTGAGCACTTTGTAGAGGACCTGAAAATTAAACTGGAGTTTTATTATAAAGCCATGGCTTGTGTTAATTTATTCACCAAGATAAAACTTATTTACACTACATTCATAAATATTTTTATCCACAGTGGCATCATTTCAGTACAGGTCACATCATCCCCACTTTATTGATTAGTTTGTGTTTATTATCGTGTTTAGTGTTTTATGACATTTTAGTTTGCTAAATTACTGCAGGGTGTCCTCCCACTTTATTTGGGTCCCTTCATAACACAGAATTATAACAAATATAAAACGGCAATAATTATATAGTTAGCTTTGAATTGTAATATGTTTTTCCAGACCAAGGCGTTATGCAAACACAAACACATTCCAAAAGCCTTTCGTTGAGCCAGCTTTCCATTAAAGACGTAATTACAAGTTAATGAACACATTGAGGCAACATAGAGCTTAGTTTCTCGCCCCAGGAAACCTAAATAAGTCAGGAGTAGACCTTCCTTTCCTCTGATTAGAAGGATATCAGAGGGGACGTACGTGACAGAGAGGGAGAGTTGAGCCAGAGCGCGTCACATCTTCACCCCATTTCCCAGGGCAACTGCATTAATGATGGGTTAAGTGCTAAAATTACACACATTTATATTCTACTTTCATGAAAGAGCTTTTCACAACACTGTTAAGATTGCATAAGCCTAATAATAGTAAGACAAGATACAAATACAGAGGCAGAAATGTTTAAGAGCGTCTCCAAAGGGACAGTTTTTATCTACAGTGCTGGTATCTCAGCAGTAATCTCGCTCTCACTTTAAAAGTCAGTGCCCTTTTGTGTCTGCATGCTCACAATGAAAATTGCTGTGCAAGAAGTGCCTGTCATCTTAAAATGTCTGCAGAGTGCTGAGCTTATCAGAACCTGAGGGAAATCTAAATTAAATCTTTTACGGTAAATGAAACTTGCTTCCAAATTAGCTCTTATCTTTCTCAAGTGATCTACTGAAGTTGGGCAGAGAAGTTTTTGGGAAGCAAAGGCACATTTGTCGAAGGAATGTGTAAGTAGGTGACTTTTTTTTTCCATTTTAAGAAATTTAATATGCATTTTCTAATGGATAAAATTATTTGTTCTTTTCATTTTGTAGATGTCATGTAAACGGGTCAGCAGTAATAAGTGATGAGCAGCTCTGTGGATAAAAGGTTCATCTGATGTTTGCACAAAGCGTACGCAGCATTTATCTCGTTTTCAACAGGGGCAATCAATAATAAATGTAAACATTAAAACTGGGAGAACATTTCAACAGGAATAGATCAATAACACATCTACCTATTTGGAAATGAAGACTAGAGCATTCACGCAAACCAGAAAATTCTGACTTTCTTACCAAAATAACCCAACACTAAAGTTTTATGTCCTGTAATGATAAAGTCAATTTTCTGGTTTATCTAACAACAAAGCAAAAAGCTATTAAACAAAACAAAAGGTAATAATGAGCTTATTTATGTGAAAAGTAGTAACTTAACGAGATCAAAAAGTTACATTTCACTGATGAAAAACTGATGCAAGTGAAAATTGATGATTTTGTCTCAGGCTCATTGTGACTGAGGACCTGTCTGCTGATAGCTTGGAAAATCAGACCTTGATTGTTAATTAATATCATTTTTAATAAGCTGACGCGAGAAGGTGTCGTTTCTCTTCCGGTCTGAACAAAATTAGCATTAATTAAGCCATGTGCAATCATTTTCTCATGTATTAGAAACCTAGAATCTTTATCTTTTTAATTCAATGCTTTTTCCTGAGGTCTGTTTTTTTACACCAATTAAACCTGCTGAACTTACACTTCAGTTCATGTCTTGGCTCAGCTTTAGTGATGAATTTGTTTTGACGTCGCGTGGACTCTACTAAACTCAGTGGATTTATTGCTTTTCTGTTCCCAGTAAACCATGCTCACCTTCCATATTTTGAGCACTGTAACAAAATAATAATCAGAGCTTCTTCGAGTAACTACTGCTACCTCCCAGTGGACAAACTATGTGAGCTGTATCAGCGCAAACGAATGACAGTAAGCTGGATCCTGCAGGCCAGGGTGGACCGCCGTTTCTGATAAGCTCAGCTCTCTAAGATAATTAGAACAGTTTATCACTTTTGACTGGATCCATAAGAAAGTCCCACACAACTGGACTGAGAATGAACTGCTTGCTGCCTTGTTGACAAATGAAAGAGATTGGTCTTTGCTGTTTTTGTGTATGATTTTTTTTGAGCCAATCCACTTTATCCATAAGATTAACTAGCCTGATTAGAATGACGGGTCTTTACTGCTTATAAAGATTTTTCTGAAACGAGCAGCAGGGCAGAGATTTACTTGTAGAGGATGATAAATAAGCAGCAGCAGCAAGCTGTGGCCTTTTTGTATTATGAAAAAGCTTTCCATACTGTATTGAGAATGCACACACACACATCCTGGTACTTATGTCAGTCTGAGAACTTTGTATTGACTTCCATTCATTTCTATAGCCTTTCCCTGACAGACCTAACCAGTACTAGTTTTTTCTTAACCTTAACCAAAACTTAATTCACACCCCCATACCTATCTCTTGATCCTAAACAATGGGGGCCGCCCTATTGGGACCGGGCTTTGTGTCCCCATAAGGCCCGTCGGTCTTCAGACGTTCAGTAAATATGCTAGAAATGATCGTAAATAGAAAGTTAAATAAGTACACACAAATTACATTTTTCTATCTTCACAAGAATTTTGCATTGATTTACTTTCATGGGTTTCTACAGCCTAACCCAAAAACAGGTCTGCTTCTTATGGGCCAAAAAGGATCAGTGGGTCCTCACTATGTAGTATTTGTTGGCAAAATGGGTCTTACAAGGTGAGAAATGCTAAAGCACACACACAGACACACACACTCCTCTGAGACGAAGTTACTCTGGCATAGAAGCATGCCGTTGCTCAATTTGCATCTGAATACCAACTTTTGTTGGAAAATTCAAGGGTCCTTGGAGATTTTGCACATTCAGTTTGGAGCCAGGCATGCCAGTGGGAACAAAGTCACACATTAGCAAAGCCCTGCCAGCCTCAATTATGACCGCAGGGACTGGCTTGATAATGTTCGGCTGGTCACGTTCAGCTCTGAATGTGTCCATCTAAACTTCCCTGGCCAGTTCCTTCATGTTTTCTTTTTTTTTTTTTTCCTGCCATCAGGGAGCAGCAGATCGCACATTTCTGTGTCGAGAATGAAGGAGGAATACAGAGGTTCTCTGCTTGTGGATTCTGTTTGATTCTGTTCTGTTTTATATGGAAGCCTTGGACTTGGTGTCTGGTTTAATGCTGTAGAAAATCCATCTGCAGTGGATGTGCTTGGTCTTTGTACTGTTTAGGCTGTACTCCCAAAGTTTTTTCCTTTTTCTTTGTTTTTTGTTTTGTTTTCGCCCACTTTTTTACTTGTATTTTCTTGATCTTTTTCTGTCTCAGAGCGTTCGAGATGGAGATGGAGAATCCAGGAGTGTGGTTTTAAGCTTGTGGGCTGCCGGCTCTATATTTTGCATGCATCGTGAGACGCAGCTGATTAAATCGCAAATGCAGAGTGGTTTGCCCTTCTTTAATAAGAAATACACATGCAATTTGCTGGCTTCCATCAAATGCTGTCTGTAACTTTTGAATCTCGGGGGGGATTCAAGATTGGGTGAATCAAACTTTCTCTTTCAAAATGCAGGGTGTTTTATTCATGGGAAGAAAATTACATCTGAAAAGTCAGGAGAAAAATTCACAAGCCGCTCTCATTCTCCCTCTCTCTCTGTGTCTCAACTTCCTCGTATGGACTCTGATACAGATGTGTGTAAAGTAGCTGTGAGTTGAGCCGGTGTGTGTTTTCATCCCTCCACGCTTGGTGCTGTCTTACCATCATGCCCATGCTGTGACATGGGCAGCCCTGTTGTCACTGCATTCATAATTTAGTCCCATCAATAAATGATGGACGGCATTAAGTTTTCATCTCATGATGCAGCGCGGCCGTCTCTTAGAGCCTCTTTACAAGCACATGACTGAAGAGCAAAACTTCCCCTCTCTGTTCTTCCTTCCAAGCATCACTAGGCATTAGTATAACCTCAGATGATCCTTGTTCCTTATCCATGCTTTTAGAGGCTGATTCTCTCTGATCTCATATTCTGCTATAGCTAACTCCCACAGCCCTTCCTCTCTCCGAGCCTCTGGCTTTTAATGAGTTTTGCTGAGAGATATATTTACTCATGTTGTCTGCTGCTTCTGTCTAAAAGGCAGAAACGCCTCCCCCCCCCTTTCATTGCGTCCCATCGAGCTGAATCAGCATTGTCGTTTCACAGTTCGGTTAGCGCAAAGAGCTGATGCGGATATAGCTCTGTCAGGAAAAACGAGCTTGAGAATCATCCCAGTTTTCAGGAACGGCTTTATAAATGCTTGAAAACCGTCGCGCTGGTCATGTTGTTGGAGGCTGAGAGAAGCTGGAGCTTAAGGTATTGCTGGTCGACAGCGCGAAGATAAATATTACATGTGTCCATGTTTCTCTGGGTTATCACATTTTAAACCTGGCTGTTAAAGTACAATACATATCAGTAACTTCCACAGTAAACCCCAGCATATAAAAAAATCAAAAGAAATGAAACTATAGACTATTAACCTTCCTGGAGATGATGAAAGCTGAAAAAAAAAAAAGGAAAGCCAGAACGGTTGCTGAAATTCTTTTGCATTTAGAAAGCAAACACAACCCGCTCCAGTGCAAACTAACGTTTGTTGCTTTTATTATAATTAATAGAACTGGTTACAGAAAGTGGCTTCTCTTCCTTTAGCACATTTAGCAGCGTATACACAAGTTTGATTTACAGCGCAAAGACCATCCTCCTGGCTCTGTTTGGTTGTTTCTGCACAGGACCTTCTCACAGATTATATGTGCCATACTTTCATGACATAGTATGATAGTATGGTACATATATATATATATCAAATATACTGCAGCTTTAAGTGGAAAGAATGTAACTGCACCAACAAAACAAACAAAAGAAAAACGACCAGGTTCCTCTCTAAAGCTCTTTCTCAGTGGAGTCGAGAAAAATAATCAGTTTTTTAGTTCCAAGTTGTAGTTGCAGGACATCTCGACAAGCTAATGACGTATGGGGAGAATTGGACAAAATCTTAAGAGGAGCTCAGAATGACATCGGGACAATGAGGTTTAAAGGTGTGAAAATGTCAAGCTGTCACTCGTCTCCAACATGTGGTACCGGCAGACGAAGTAGAACTGAGTGAAGGATTAATGGAGCAACGCATTGGGACATTTTTCAACAAATCTGAAGATGAAACAAGGGTGGAGTTTTCGATAATCTCAAACACACAGTCTTTGAAACGCTCTGCTGGCTTCAGAGAACATAATTAAAACTGCTGGAAAAGCTTGCACTTGAATTCATTTGAAAAACACCCCCCCCCACCACCACTATTTAAGATTTGAAAACCCACCAGATGACTAATTTTTTTACATAAAGGAGATGGTTTGAAGTTTTTGTTATCAAAAATGTTCAACCATTATTTTCTGAGCCATTTGTTTGTGTCCTACATAATTTAAGGGCCTTTTTATGTTAATTTTATCGCCATCTGGCCTGAGTTTCATGTCACTGTCCCTGTTAGAAATTTTTCTACTAGGAAAAATTGTTGACATGTTCAAAGCTTCTTTTCCCCACTGCATACCAGCTGTCCTCCTCTGCTTTTCCACACATCTTTGGAGATGTCACGCCCTCGGCACTGTCGGACGTTGTTTTTATCTGCTTTTTTTTTTGTTAGTTTTTTTGGTTTGTTTGTTTCATGTATCATCTATCGCACAGTTGGATAAACAATTTCAGCTGATAAAAGATAGAGGGGAAGAGCAAACTAAAACGATAAAAGCCTGAAAATCCAATTAGCGCTCAGTATCAGGTGGAATAAGACGGCTTTCACGGGAGTACGGCAAGGAAATCTTCACATCCATAAAATGGATGTACTCCCTCATTTACATATGAGGCCATTGATAGATCTTTATAAAAATATATCTGAATACTTTCTTTGAAGACGAGAACTACGGTTTTCCCTATAGAGTGGTGCAGATTTCTGCTTTTTCTTTTACAGTCTATGGTTTGCCCACATCAGCTTTTTGAAACGACTCAAACAAATATCAAAGGCGAGCACTGCGCCTTCCAACGTTCACAAACCACTGAGAACGAAGGAGCCACTGGCGGAGGATGATCTCCACATCGACACAAATCCACCCTCGATTCTCCGCGAAAATGTATTCACAGCTAAATATAAACGGAGCTAGTTAAATGGACATTTTTCATTATTTTTATTTCTTTAACATTAGATAATCTTTTCTCGTTGGTGCCTTGTTTTTTTTCTTTATTTCTTTTTTTTTATATATATTTATCCTAAAGATGAAAGGAAGAGCCAGGCAGGCAGAACGGATAGAAGAAAAAAAAACGGGAGCAAGGACATTTCCAAACAGCACATCGCCTCGGGTCAGAGATCAGATGTTCCCCTGGGGAAGAGGCAGCGCGTGCACCGGGTGTTGGAAACCAGAGCAAATACAGCCCTGTCATACATTTTATCCTCAGACTGTAATGTAAACAGTCACACAGGAGATTTGCATGTGTAGGTGTGTGCGATGCAGAACCACGGAGGACAGGAAAGAGGAGGGAAGAGATGTAGATGCTGGTGCATTAGGGAGGTCCTTAATGAGCACAATCCGGACACCATGGAGCAGAAACAATGCTGGAATGCAGCGCTGCTGCATTCAGAGCGCAATAATCTGCTGGAATCTTGTGATTAAGCCCAGCTATTTGTTGGAGTGCTGGTGAAGATATGTGAAAAGCTTTGAAATAAATGCATCTTTTATTGAGCGGACATAAGCTCACCCTGGAAAAAAAAAAGTAGAAAAATCAACCCTTCGTTTGGAATAGGCACATCTGCCACACTTTTTCCTCCTGACATCCTCCTACGACATTTCTGAAAGGTTGGGCCACACTGACGCAGGGATCTCTGATTATTTCTCTAGATTTCTCTCTTGCGTGCTCTCTTCTTTTAGCTAACCCCTGTGGCATTTAGATCTGGATCCTTATGTACTCGGAAGAAGGATGACTTTGTATCTAAATCATTTAAATGGCCTTATTCTGCTGAAAGACCAGTTTTAGACTCGTTTTTAGTTTATTGCCGGAATCCACCAGATTTGAATTTACAGTCATTTGGTGTTTTTAAAAAGTTTAAGAAGCTGTTCACTTTGGCAAGGTTTGCAGGATATTTTCAAGAGAAACAAGCCAACATCACCACACTCCCTCTACCGTGCCTTACAGCGAGCTTGACTTGGATTCACCCTTTGTTTCCTGAAAAAGGCCCGTGGAGTGTTTAGTTACTGAAAGGTTCCACCTCAGTCTCATTTGACCACAGCACATGGTTCTGGTTAAAGACCAGATGGATCAATTGGTTGTGTTTAGAGATAGACACAGAAGCTGTTAAAGCGCCTGCCATTTCTTTCCTCCAGATAAAAAAAAAGTCCCCGTCTGAAGTCCTTTCTTTGTTTTTAACTGTATTGTGCAAAGCGAAAGACAGCATATGGCTATTGATATGAAATGGGAGATACGTGATGTTCCCAGTATCAAACTAGTGGATACACTTGAACACTTGGCTTTCAAAATGTCTACTGCTGGTTGCTATGGAGATTTTGTTACCCACCAATATGCTACTAACCACTCCCAGATCCTGAGCTTTGGAGAATTAGATTTGCCTCTGTGACCGCTCTGTGTGTAAGAGAAAACCGAATCTCATAGATCATTCATCAGAAGCCAATGTGACGAAGTAAATATCAATTTTAATTTTAAAAGTAACTCATTAGATTATTCTAAAGGGATTATTAGTAGTACCAACAATTGTCCCAATAGTAGTTTTGTTAAAGAATTCCCCCCACTTTATAAATATACTCAAATACAGGTTGAATTTCTCCTAAAAGTGGGTGAGATTCTGCTGCTGCAATAAAATACACATTTCAATTTCT
The DNA here is from genome assembly GCA_922788865.1 of Poeciliopsis turneri. Lineage (NCBI taxonomy): Eukaryota > Metazoa > Chordata > Actinopteri > Cyprinodontiformes > Poeciliidae > Poeciliopsis > Poeciliopsis turneri. The sequence goes on from CAKLNU010000608.1 coordinate 703,164, forward strand.
ACCACTTTACATTTGGTGCCAACAAATCTGTCTGCCTCTGAATAACAGCAAAAGCCTGTGCGCATCCAGACTTGATTAAATGCGTACATTTGTTCATTTTCTGCAGATTATCAATGTGCGTGAGAGTCTCTCATACACACAAAACATTATCCAGACCCTCACCTCTGCATGACAGCGGAGCATCGCCACAGACACGCAGATGCTGCATGATGTTAACTGCGCTTGTAGCTGCGGTCACTGGGCCGTGTCGCGGCTCCAGCTATGTGTCATCATTAATTAGACACAACATTTGAGCTTGCTGTCAGCTCCCCCATTGAAATGTGTGCAGCACCAAAATAACAGCTTATTTAAAAAGTGTGTTTATGGGAGGCATTGATTTCAGCAGCCGATAAACACTGGAAAGGCAGGTTCTTGTTTCATATTTGAACACTACAACGTACTTTATGTAATTCATTAAAAAAAATAAAATAAAAAAATAATACTTTTGATATCTTCCTTGTCTTCCATATAGGTCACTTCTGCTTCACCATTGAGCAGTCTAGCAGAAAAATAGACTTGTTTTTGCCCTGGTGCTCTTTGAACAGTCACTTTCAGATACATCTTTTTCAACTGTGGGAAAAAGAAAAAATGCATCTTTTATTGCATGTAGCTAGCACACATTATTCTGGGGTTCTATTAAGACTAGAAAATCTAAAACAGCTGATATTTTTAGGATTTGTGTTAAAAAAAAAACCCCAAAAAACCTGAAGATAAATACAACAAACACCCAAACGTTTGGCACATAGCATCGCGCTCTACGTGGTATGCTAGTGGCTAGCCAGGCTTACCCTTCTTACAATCTAAAAATGCATGCAGACATAAAATTCTCACTGTATATCAGTGGAAGACCCTTTTAAAGAATATGCATAGAAAATATTTTAGTTATATTTGTTTATTAAAGTATTTTATTGGCTTGTTCTTGTATAAGCCAATAAAATGGACATTTTCCTCCAGCAAAAGGCAAGATGACAACCTGTTTTATTTTGTAACTTCAGTGAGCTGCCCAAAGCCAAAACAACATTTTTGAGATTCCAGCAATAAAATTAAAAAAACTTTCAAAAAACTGGTGGCAATTTTTGGTGGTGGGATTAAACAGTTTTGTTGACTTTACATACCAAGAATTTGTCACTCTCTTAACATATTAGGAGTGTATTGAGCTTGGTTTCAATGATAGATATCATTTTTATGCTTTAATGTTCACAAATATTTCCTTTTTCATGTACACTGATTACGTGCTGCTATTTAAAAACAGCATTTGTAAGCTTTTTCCTCCCTTTTCTCACTCTGACCTGCTTTTTCTGCTTTTTTTCACTCCTTAACCTCCAACCCTCCTCCTGACCCCACACCACTCTGCATCCCTCCTGTCCACAAAACCCTCTCAGGGAGAGGTGAGGCTTGAGCTGGCCTGAGTCCCAGGCCCATTATCCCCAGCCTGGCAGCCATGTGCTCATCACCAGCAATCATTACAACCAGCCAATGACACCACTCTAATGCATCATTAATGATTGATTAACGAGCTGAGCTCAGCCCAATCGGGTGCATTTGAGCAGAAGAACACCCTGTAATGGCTGCGTATGGCTTGCATCTGCTTATTTTCTCCTTGTGTGTGTGTGTCCGTGTGTCCATATGTGTGTTTGTTGGGTTTTAAATGTTTTGTTCTTATCAGATCCCTCCTGTTTCATAGGCTGCACAGAGATCTGTCGACTCCCCATGTGGTGAATGAAGGACTGAGGCGGCACTATAAGCTGAAAAGATGGCAGGGCGACGACACCCTGCCGTTCCACCTCTTCTTCTCATACTCGTCTTGGTGGGAGTCATTTCTGAGGCACAGGGCTCCGGCTACCTGTCTGGGTTTCGCCTCAGGTCTCGTTTGCAGAGGGACCGCCAGATGAGAAACGTCCGGCCCAACATCATTCTTATTCTCACAGATGATCAGGACATAGAACTGGGTAAGATGACTTCTGTGGCTGTACAGTTCTGTGAAAAAACTATTTACCCCCTTACAGAGTTCTCCTGTTTTCACCTTTTTTTTTTTTGTAATTGCCCACCTTGTAAAATCAAGAAATGAATGCGATTTCCCACGCTTCTAGTTTCTAGTTAGTTTCACCAACAACTCCCAGGCCTGTTTCAACTCAACAAAGCCTTCTAACAACATGAACATGCTTGTAAGATGTGATCTTAAGAGCAGCGCATCTTCCCCTGATTGAGACAAATCAGGGGGTTTAAACTTATGATTTCTTAATATATATTAAGAAAAGTCATCATCAGCCTTCAGTCAGCCTGGACAGGGTTACAAAACCAGAAATCAACCATTATCCACAAACGGACAAAACCTGGAACAATGACAAACCTTCTGGCCAGCTTACCAAATGCACTCCCAAGAAATCATTGGAGACTCATCCAGGAAGTCACAAAGTAACAAAGAACAAAGTCTTGAGCAGCATAGGCCTCTTTGGGTTAAAGATGAAAACAAACATGAAGGCCTGTCTCACATTGATGATCGCCAAGAGTCTTGGGAAACCATTCTGCGGACAGCAAGGCCTGCAACCTTGTCAGATCGGTCAAAAAAAGAACAAATATTGAATGTCATGCGAATAGTGGTGTAAGTGTAAAAGCCTCAGAACCTGGAAGACATTTTGATAGAATAATGAGTTATGCTGTCTACCACAAAATCCTCACAGAAAGACCTTAAGCACAAGCCAGACCTAGATAATGCAGAAACTCAATTGATCCACAGCACATCACCAAGTCCACCTGCGAACGGGTAGAAATCATCAAAAAAAGGATTTTGAAGTAGGCTCGCTAAAGTCTGTACTAAAATCTCATTGAGATGCAGTGATCTGACCTGAAACAGGCTGTTCATGCTCCAGAAACCCTCTAGTGTGACTGGATTTAAACAGATCTGCAAAGAACACTGAGCCAACATTCCTCCACCTGACTGGAAAAGACTGATTGACAGTGATTGTTGCCAAATCTGCCACAACCAGTTATCAGAATTAGGAGCAATTACTATTCTGTATCCCACCAGGTTGTTTTGAATAGCTTTTCATCTTGATAAATAAGATGAAGCATTTACTCGTACATCTTTGTTTGGTTTAGAAAATCTGCTTTATAATCTGAAACATTCAAGGACAAATAAAGGAAGTAAAAAAAGGAAATCTATAATGTGTACAAATAATTCTGTCTTTGGTTTTGTTCCATCATTTTAGGTATACTGTCCATGTCAGTCGGACAACATTTGTAAGAGAAAACCAACCTAAGCCGCTCCCTGGCAACGTAACAGCTGGCTCAGTCCAAGTCATGTTTCTCCCCGTTGCCAGCTCTGTTTCTGACATGAATTAAGGCCAGCCTATGGCTTCCATTGTCTGATTGCCAAACTCTGGCCATCTCCCTACCCGCTTGAGTCCTTTAGCAACATATTGGATTGGAGTAGCAGCATAATGGCCTCTGTGACATCTTTTGTCCTCGTGTGATGGCAGTGAGAAGGCAGCCATTGAAGAAGGAATTTATGGTCAAGCATCTGTTTCCCCAAACAATCACCATCAGCCTGAAAAGCCTTTGGTACACAGAAATCCAAATGGGTCGCACTTTACCAAAAAGATTTACTTCCTCATTTAAGTCCAGCACTTTTTTCTCTCTCTCCAACTTTATTCCTATTAATTTTACCCTCTCCTGTAAGTGTATATTTGCATTTTCCCAGCTGTGCTTCTAGAATTTCCAGATTTAAAATAAACAACTTTTCACCTTGGGGTTTTTTTATATTTCAGTTGTTAGCCTTTGTATGTAACCCTGCCAGCTCCGCCCCAATACTAAATCCTTTTTTTTTTTCCTTCCTCCCTACATCCCCGCTCTCTCTCAGGCTCAATGCAGTCCATGAACAAAACTCGCCACATCATGGAGAAGGGAGGCACGCATTTCTCAAACGCTTTCTCCACCACCCCCATGTGCTGCCCGTCCCGCTCCTCCATCCTGACGGGGAAGTACGTGCACAACCACCACACTTACACCAACAACGAGAACTGCTCCTCGCCCTCGTGGCAGGCGCACCACGAGCCGCACACGTTCGCCGTGCACCTCAACAACTCCGGCTACAGAACGGGTCGGTGCTGCCGTGACAGCCTTCACGTTTTTATCGAAGTCCCGAGAACTCGTGCAGAAAAGATCTCTAATATCTTTGCTCCTGATTCTTCACCCAGCGTTCTTTGGAAAGTATCTGAACGAGTACAATGGCTCCTATGTGCCACCTGGCTGGAAGGAATGGGTGGCGCTGGTGAAAAACTCCCGCTTCTACAACTACACCCTCTGCAGAAATGGAGTACGGGAGAAACACAGCAGCGACTACCCAAAGGTATTGATACTCCATTACTTCTTCAAATGCCCCGGACAATGGCCTACTGTAGAAAATTGGTTATTATAGTATAAATGTTAAGCACTTCACATTTAGAGACTATTGTTACTAAACACACAGTATTGGGTCGTCCACCCAAATCATTGAATTCATGTGATAAAAAGTACTAATCAGCTATGAAGTGCTAGGATGTGTATAATCAGAGAGCGAGGTCAAAGGGCGATAAGTTGCTTAGCGCCAAGAGATCACCAACTTTCTGCAGAGTAAATGGCTTCATGTGGTTCTCAGAGAGCTTCGGGGAAAGAGCTTTTTACATTTTTTTGCATTGAGAAAGCAACTACATCCAAGTTTTATATTTCAAGTTGTAAGACGAATAATTAGATGCAGTGGTGTAGAGGACATTACATCCGGATTCCACAGCAATAGAGTGGAGTTCTTTCCTGTTAGTCTGACAATCTAATGGAGGAGTCCTGGTTTGGCATTGGTCAGGGAAACGGCACCTGCCTTACCATTATGTTAAGTTTGGTGAAAAGAGGAGAATGATATGTGGCCATAGTTTTTGGTGTTGTGTTCAGTTCCTTAACTTCGGTAAATGGAACCATTAATTCTTCAGCGTACAAAGATAATTTGGACAATTTCATGGTCTTAATTTTGTGGGAACGGCTCCTTCCTGCTCCAACATCACTGCCTTCCGCCACACAAAGAAAGATTTGTAAAGAAACAGCTCATTGAATTTAATGAGGGAAAACTTCTGAGCTGTACAAAGTCCTCAACTTTATAGATCATCTCAAATTAAAATGGAAACCGTCAACCATGTCCCGCATCAGTGTCTGACCTCACAAATGGGTTTCAGAAGAATAGTCCAAAATTCCCATTATAATACCAAAATACTTTCCCTGAAGAGTGGCATCTTTTATAGCTCCTAAAAGGTGAGGCGACATTATATTAAAGGGGCCATATTATGTGTTTTCACGCAGTGCCATTTTATAGCATAATCAATTAATAATAACTTCAGTTGTTATAAAAATACCATAATAAAATACCATACTTCCAAATTGTAGGCCTTGAAGTTCTCTTTAAAAACTGAAACAACACCTTCAGGAAGTCATCACAACATAGCTCCTCTATTAACCCTTCTCAAAATACTTTACATCTTTTACAAATATGTGAACTATTACAGAACTGTGCAGAATTAAAATAAAATCTATAATTTAACCAAATGTGTACATGATGCATACTCTTCTGTACTCCTGTTGGACCAAATACGAGCAGTGGATTGATGGAACGAGTCTCATCAGTTTGAAAAAGTGAAAAACGGGATTTATTAGTATTTGTCACTGACCCAGCGTAGCGGTATACGCTTTGACATCTGCTGTATTGTCAATGCCTGCTGAGTGCCTGGTGGGCAATAATTGCTTGTTCCACAGGACTACCTGACGGACATCATCACCAACAACAGCATCAACTACTTCCGGATGTCCAAGAGGATTTACCCTCACCGGCCGGTCCTGATGGTCCTGAGCCATGTGGCTCCGCACGGTCCAGAGGACTCGGCCCCGCAGTACAGCGCTGCCTTTCCCAACGCCTCTCAGCACATGTAAGACACAGAAGCTGGAAAGTTTGGGAACGACTGGGATAGATCAGCAAAAAAATCAAAAAGAAAGCCAATTGTGGTGTGTGTTTAAAATAATTGAACAAATGGAAACTAACATGTTGCACCCCCAGAATCAAACCTTTGTAAATTCATGTTTGTAGGCTAGTAGATCAGTCAGATTTCAGGAAAACATTTGCAAAAGTAAAAGTCTTGCAACAAGCTCTTTATTAGATTTTTGCCTGGACTTTGACTGGGTCTTTCTGATAGATGAATCCACTTTTATCTAAACCCATTGCAAGTACCACTGAATGGTACAAAATGAATGACCACAAACCAAAGCCTTGCATCTGATCTGGAGAGAGCATCTTTGTTTACTTTTGATCAACTTGCTGCTAACATCAATAGAAATAACAATGGATTCCTCTTGACTTTATTCATTAAAACCATGTATCAACAGAGTACAAATAAACCATTCACGGCAGCCATATTGGATTTTGAGGTCTGTTTGGGAAAGAAATATCCAGTTTTCCCACTCTGAATTTGGAAAACTTTCCTGTTTGTTTTTCCAACCAAGAGGGAAAATAAGATTTGGGAACTGAAAGGTCTCTTTCAGGGCGAGTATTAATTTGGTGACTTCTTAAGTCAATTGTTTGCAGTGGATTTCATTTACGGTGTCAGTGTAATAGGGGCCATCAAATCACATGCTTTTTTTTTTTTTTTTAGATAATAAAACGTGTGGTGCAACCAGTGCTCATAATTCTCCCACCTCATAATTCTGTTTGGTCCAACAGCCACAATCCTTTAAAACTACATAAAAAGGTGTTATGGTCGCACAACAAAATGCAAGGATGTTTAAGGGGTCGACAGCTTTCAGGAGGTTCTGTATTTCTCTCACTATTCATGCTCAATTAAACTGCAAGGTGCTTGAACAAAAAGTGATTTTTCAATTGTTTTTCCATCGTGGAGAATTTGTGTGATCTCTGCAGGACAAAGCTGCCAAGTACACGGTACATTTTTACTTTCTCGCTGCTGTTTGGTAACAAGTGACTCATCCCTGTGTTCACGCTTCTTCTCATTTGACCCAGATTGACACAAATTTCATAATCTGAGCTGGATGTCGTCTTCCACTGCTTACAGTAGGCTGTTGGCAGCTTGCATGCACAGCCAGCGTTTTTTTTTTTTTTGTTTCGTTTTTTTTCTTCTTTTGCTCCAGTTTGTTTGGCTGGAGTGTTGTTCATGTTAGTGTTGTCACCACAATGAGCCCCGTTGATTTGTACTGTTTTGCCAGCTATGATCACAGATTGGAATAAATTATGTACTTTTAATGTGTAGGTAATGATTTCGTCGCGCATATGCACAACCGTGTACCTCTTTCGTTCGAGCCTTTTGTTTGTTTGCTTTTTTTCTGACCTTTTGTACCTCTGGCTGCCTCTCTGTAGCTGCTGGCTAATAGCAAGCCCACTATTGGCCTCCAGAGAAGGATCCAAGGCCAGTAATGAGATTGTAGTTACTATTCCCTCCCTCGGCCCACCCTCCCCTCACACCCGTACTGCTTCTTCTAATCCCTCCAGCATCATTAACCTGTACCACACTGGCTTTGTACAGAGAAGACTCAGAAAATTCAACCTCCGTGTCTTTGTGGAAACTTTTAATTGCCGCTTCTCCATAAATTGGATTTTTTGATGCTGCGAAGCCCTTTTTTACTTCTCCGTTTCTTTTTGTCCTGAACTTTACAATCTGTTTGACTTACAGAAAAAAAATATATAACAGTGATTCTTTATCTTCCTGTCAGTTCACCTTAGCATTCACTCCTCTTAGCTCTTTGGCACTTATTTCCAAATTATCAAATATCAACATGGAGTGGACTTAAATTTTCATTAATATGCGCAGCCGTATTGATTAGCATGTGAGCATTTTTACATTACTTATATAAGATCCATTACAACACTGAATAAATAGTTCTCTTTCGATTCTGGAAAGTCATTAGGCTTCGCCAGCAGAAAATGATGCTGCGTCGGCACAACAGAACTATAAACATTTTACGACAGCTTGGAGATACAGCATTCACCTTAAATTGTGCCATCCGAAAAAAACAGCAACACATTTTTAATATGAAATCCTTTCCAATAATGGAGAGTTTTAGTAGTTGATCATTTGTAGCTCATTATTTTCATCTTGTGGTTTTTCCTCCCCCAAAAGAACGCCGAGCTATAACTACGCTCCCAACCCAGACAAGCACTGGATCCTCCGCTACACTGGCCCAATGAAGCCTGTGCACATGCAGTTCACCAACATGCTCCAGCGCAGGAGGATGCAGACGCTGCTGTCCGTGGACGATAGCGTGCAAAAGGTAGGCAGTGAGCCTACACACACATCGACCCTTAAACATGGACGCACACGTACCGCCCGTCTGACAGCCAGCGGTCCTGGGAGATCTGTGCTTGTTCTGACTGGGACTGGGGTAATGAATTCACTGACACACTTGGTAAATTGTTCAATCTCCTTTTCCTTGAAACTGGCACAAGAGATTTGAGCTATCAAACAAAAAGTGTAACTTTTTTTCTTTTTGTTCTTTTCCGCCCCGTGAGCCTGCTCAATGAGTCGTGTCTCCCCGCAGGTGTACAACATGCTGGTGGAGACGGGAGAACTGGACAACACCTACCTCATTTACACCTCCGATCACGGCTATCATATCGGCCAGTTTGGACTGGTAAAGGGCAAATCGATGCCCTACGAGTTCGATATCCGCGTGCCGTTCTACATCCGGGGGCCTAATGTGGAGCAAGGCGCTACGTGAGTATTTCTCCTACCATGCTCATTTTCTTGACAGCAAAATTAATCACTGCTGTAGTAAAGTACTCACTGTTTTGCATATGATAACATTGTATCATGTTGAAATCTCAGTCTTTGACGTGTTTTATTTGATGAGCTGGCAGGAAGTGGTGCAGGATTTATGATTTAACAGGTTTGAAAGCTCTGTGAATTTGAATGAAGATCTTTTTATGCTGATACCCCAGAATGAAGTCTGGTGCAAGAAAGAAGTCAACTAACTCGTCATAATTTCTATTTTTAGCACATTTTATGTTAATATTTTGTTGGGATTTTCAGTGATAGATTTTAAAAAAGTACATAATTGTAAAGTGGAAGGAAAATGATGCATAATTTTGAAAGTTCTGTACAAATAAAAAGGCCAGAGGTGAGGAAAGGACCCAGAAATTGTGTTCAAGTAAGAGCAGCACAACTTCAAAATTTTTTTACAGAAGTAAAAGTAAAAAGTAGCCGTCCAAGAAACTACTCGAGGGAAAAAAATGTACTGAGTAACTGATCCCTGACGTCAACCATTTAATATTTTAAAAATACATCAAACACATCAAAATTAAAGTAATTAATTTCAAATCATAACTACAAAATAACAAAATCAGAAAGAAGGAAAATGTTTGCAAATCAAATTTTTTCAATATAAAACTTGAAAAAGTTTTATATTTTTTCAATATAAAACTTGAAAAGAGTTTTATATTTAAACCACACCTGTGGTTTTAAAAACCACAGGTGTGTCTGTGAGTCTGGTGCATTTTTGGTCAAAACAAGCTTGTCTGCAATCAGTATTCAGAAATTTTATCTAATTAAAAGTAGCAATAATTAAAAGTAGCGATACTCACTAATCTTACCAAACATGAAGAACCAGCATCTAGTATTATCAGAGAGAAAATGCAGAGAAACCCCTACTAGTTTATAAATTATGGATTACTTATTCTTATTGAACACGGGGAACCAACATGTAGTTTTATACTTTTACCTTTTGGTTTTGTTGTTTTGTTTGTATTTCCTTCTAATTCACGTAAAGCACTTTGAACTATATATTTTGTGGGGGGTGAAACAACATTATGACATTGAGTTTGCTATTTCTTGGCAGAAATCCTCACATCGTGTTGAACGTTGACCTGGCACCGACTATGCTGGAGATGGCAGGCGTCGACATTCCTGCCGAAATGGATGGCAAGTCCATCCTGAAACTTCTGGCTTCCGATCGACCCATGAACAGGTGAACACGCTCGGCGTCTTAGCATCCCATCGACGGTTCATGGACGACATTTAGAAAAGGGAAGAGTGAAACGGACCAAGTCAAACGGGGATTTAGATAGAATTTTTTTATTTTAAATTTTTTTACCAAAACGAAGCGCTTTGTCGTACATAATGAAATTCACAATTCAAACATAGAGGTTTGAATTGAAACAGCATCATTATCTTCTAACGGAGCGTGACATTTCAAAATGGCGCAGATGTTTGCTCACTGCAAATATCACAGTCTGTTTTTTTTTTTTTTTTTGTCTGTTTTTTTACTGATTTCTCAGGTTCCAGTTGAACAGGAAGGGGAAAACATGGAGAGACTCCTTCCTGGTGGAGAGGGGGTATGTTTTATTGATTGACCTTTTTGTAAGACGCGTTCTCATTCAAGGCGCCGTGTTCTGGCAGCATCGGCCTCCCTGTCAATGTTCTGTCTGTTCTTTCAGGAAGCCTCCGCACAAGAGAGCCGATGGGAAGGAAATGGCCCAGGAGGAAAACTTCCTGCCAAAATACCAGAGGGTGAAGGACTTGTGCCAGAAAGTAGAATATCAGACTTCATGCCAACAACCGGGACAGGTACCTGACCTGTATGAGCCAAGAAGGGGAGGCTGTTTAATTTCCAGCAAAAAAAAATACAAACTGTTGCCATGGCAGGATAGTAATTTGCCATCTGTGAACGTACTGTGCCGTTCAGTCACTGTAAGCTCAGGGATGCTTTTGAAAATGGCATCTAATGTCTTTATGAACAGAAGACTGAGTCGGGATATAACTTTTTTCAAATATCTTTGAGATTTGTTCATGATCTGGAAAAATATGTAGTGCTATCTCATTACAGGTGAACTGTTAACACACTTTAGGATAGAACGCAATGAATATGCAAAGCATGTTAGGACAGAACACAACGCAATGAATATGCAAAGCATGTTCGTTATATTTTTTGAACAAAATCTTTCTTTGATAATGACATTTTAATCTGAGTTCCTTTCAGAATGATCTGTTTTAGGGCCTCTTGTCACTTTAAATCCAAAGAAGCTGCTGTTGCCCCCCTCCCAAACTCGATGTTTACAATCACATGTGAAAATGGCTGCAAACAGATGCACAATAATACAATCCTAGGTCTTTGAAACCCATAAGTACAGCCTCCTGCTCAACCAATAAGAATGCAACAAGCAGTTTCTGGATGGTAAGTCAACAACAAAACACTTGCATTTTCCAGCAGCCATTGTACAGCCCATAAAGAGTAAAACCAGCCGGCCAAGTGTGCTGGAGCTCCACTTGGGTTGCTAAGTAACGGTGCAGTGACTCAGCAATCGGAAGGTTTTTGAAACGGCACATTTTCCAGACAGCAAAAAGCATCAGCTTATTGCCAAAACATGACTGGCTGTTTTTAGGAGCAGCAGAGACCCAAAAGAAAGAATAAAAATTGTAAAATATAAATTTATTTCAATAGATTCCCCTTAAATGCATTTCCCTTTCCTTTTTTGGTTTTGTTCCAGAAGTGGCAGTGTGTGGAGGATCCAACGGGCAAGCTGAGGCTGTATAAGTGTAAAGGCATGGCGGGTCTGTTTGCCCCTCGCATGCAGGCTCTGATGGCCAGCAGTCCCTCTACCATGTCTGTCACCTCAAACTTTGACGACTGTAACTGCGCCGACGGGGGGCTCAAAATGTCTGTCCTTAAGAAGAAGAGACTCCTAAACAAAAAGAGTGAGTTTTTTATCTCACTTGACTGCTCTGCTGTACCAATAACTACTATTACACCATGAATTAATCAGAAATACACGTCTTCTGTGCCTGAAAAGGAAGCAGCGGCTCTATAACCTGTCATTAAAACAACCAGGTTTTCATGACTTAAGAGGCATGTGTCAGTGCTGCCACCAAGTGGTAGAGTTGAGAAATCACTTGAGCCCTAAATCATTCCAAAGAAACAAATTCGGCATATATGACGTTTGTAAAATGCATCGACTCTGACCAAAAGTGCTCAGACTATCTTCTGTCAATCAAATTAATCTCTTTCCTATTCTGCAGAGATGAAGTCCAGTAAGGCCGTGACCAGGAAGCGCTGGGCGCGCTCCGTCTCGTTCGAGCTGGATGGAGATCTGTACGCCGTCGACTTGGAGGAGGGCTACAGGCCCCTGGGATCCGGGAACGCCAACTGGACCAGAGACAGGTGGAGAGGCGCGGCCGCCGGAGACGACGGCGAAGAATTCAGCGGAATGGGAGTCGCAGCCAAGCCAACCACCCGTGACAAGCTCACACCACCTGCTGCTTTGAAAGTCACCTACAGGTGTGTGGGAGGGGGGCATGCAAATATTCAAGCTGTCAGGTCCAAAACTACTGCATGTGTCTCGGAATAAAACTGACAGGAAGTGTTTGTTCTGAAATGAAGTAGTAATTTCTCCATGAAAGGAGGGTTGTTGTTTTTTTTACAGATTTATAACAGCTGTAGTGATCAGAAATATGTGACTGATTTGTGACCTCTGGTTTTGGTAAAGCTCTAGCACCGATTTTTCTTTAAAAACTATTACTAAACAAAGTAAATGTTAATTTCTAGCTTTCCCCCTGTGAGCAGTCGTTAATAATTTCTATTAGAAGCAGAGACAACGTCAGGATTGCAGTGTTTGTGTTTTTTAAGAACGCCTTTAGCATCTTGTGTTCAGCAACAGCAACAGTGTGTATATTCCATATATACAATAGAATAAAGAGCCTTGCCTTAATTGTGAGATTTCCAAAATACGGCCAACATGTCCAAACCCAGCATCTTTCATAGCAGACGGAGAACAGAAGCAAAGAAAAACTCAGCAACGTTGATTTACATTCAGCCTGTCTGCTGAAGTCGACCCCCGGCCGTTCAGCCTCTTTGCCGATTTGACGAAACTTCAACACGGTGGAAACAGGTTGATTTTCTGTGTTTGATGGTTCCTTTTCAAACCAAAACAACAGGAACTGCAAAAGTGCCGCATTATGGAGTAAAATGATTAGCATCATTTCACATTATAGAGTAAAATGATTAGCATCGTTTCACATTATGGAGTGAAATGATTAGCACGTGCTGAAGTCATTCTGGTGCAGTGAGTGAAAAAATACAGTTTCACACATCAAAGCTTCTTCAAACAGGGTTTTACCAGAAGTTAGAAATAAAGAAAACATGTACAAAGCTGATATTCCAGCACCATTTATAAGCGATTAGCAAGCTTAGCATTACTAAAGCAACCTTATTGTATTCCCTAGAGAACGGTACACATCCAGCCTGTTTCAAGATGAAACAGAGCAACTTTGCTGTGATACTTTCATCCTTCTTGTCTTGCTTTCTCTCTCTCTCTCTCTCTCTCTGTCACTCATTCTCACCTCATTTCTCAACAGTTACAAAATGCATTATGTCTTTTTTAAGGAGCTTTTCAGTATTTATTCTTCCTCTGACTTAAATTTTAAACCCACTTATACCAACAACAGATAACTTTGGGCGCTCTTCCAGCAATGAAGATTAAAGTTGTGGCAACTTTGCAGTTATTTGGTTTTATTATGTTCGGCGATTTGGAAAAGGATTGATTTCTGCAAATCCAACCGGCCGAAAACAAAGAAGCTGAAAATCATCCCGAGTCTGGTCACCAGCTGAATCTGTTCAAGTTTATTTAATCAGGGACAGCGAATAAACAACATTACATGATGAAAACAAAGATCCATTGTTTTGGGGGGGAGGTGGTTTCTAGCCATGGGCTAATTTGCAAACCCAATCCTAAGTTGGATCTTTCTTTAAAAAAAACAGCAAATGTAAATCGATTCCCATGTCACACACATTAACACACACACACACACACACACCTGCTGACATACCGCAACTTCTAACAACACACACACACACACACACACCTGCTGACATACCGCAACTTCTAACAAGATATACAGGAATTTACATATTAGAGAAAGAGAAGATGCATCCTCCACAACAAAGTAGCTCGTCATACTTGTGCGTCTTTAAAGCAAACTATTAAGTTCTGCAATGAAAATAAAGTTGCGTAGTATTAGTTCTTAATAAATTCTCTGTTTTCCATAATATCTTAACAAAAAGAAAGTTGCCTTGCCAGGTATTTGATTCAATTTGAGCTTAAGCTGCAACTTCACTGCATTTTCCAAATATGTTTAAGGGGATTGTTTCAGGAACAGCTTTAAAAACACACAGTAACAGCAGCAAAATGATTTCTGCTTTAACCTCCGGCTCTCACTGTCGGATAAATCCATGTGTTTCACTCGGGAGCATTTACACCGAATGGATTTTAAGTTTCATTGTGTTGTACTAAATATGCACGGATTTGTCTCTACGTGCAGATGCTCGATCCTCATGAACGACACCGTAAAGTGTGACGGGGGCCTCTACAAGTCCCTTCAAGCGTGGAAGGACCACAAACTGCACATTGAGCATGAGGTGCTCCCGTTTTTAATAAAACTCCGCTGAGTTCAGATAAAACTCCGCTGAGTTTGTCGGACGTACAACGTGCTCCTGGTGACTCTCTGGTTCTTCTTGCTGCTCTCAGATTGAAACCTTGCAGACCAAAATCAAGAACTTGCGCGAGGTGAAAGGTCACCTGAAGAAGGTGCGGCCAGAGGAATGCCAGTGCAACGCGCCCAGGTGAGCAGGTCATCCGAAATGAGACGGGCCGCGGAGATCCACCAAATGTGACGGCTGAAATTTGTCTCCTCAGTGATCTTCTCAAGAATAAGGAGGCTTATCTGCTAAACGTGGAGCAAATGCACTCTCTCAGGTAAGACTTTACTTCAGTACTAAAGGCTTTTTAAAAATGTTTTTGATGTTTCAGTCACCCTAACAGATTTTGTTCCCGTCAGAATGCCATCCAAGCAGAAGACTCAGTGGCTGCAGAAGGAGCAGAAGCGGCGAAAAAAACTGCGCAAATTCCTGAAGAGGCTCCAGAACAACGACACCTGCAGCATGCCTGGTCTGACCTGCTTCACCCACGACAACCATCACTGGCAGACCGCCCCCTTCTGGACGAGTAAGGAACGACAAATGGCTTTTCAGAAAGTGTTTTGGAACGTGCTTTCTGCCTCCGCCACCGTTTGGCTCAGCAGATGAGATAACAACAATATTATGGCGACCTTTTTCTGAAAAGCTGTTGTTTTCTAAATCTGCCCCCTCCCTTTCCCCTTCGGCCTCCCTCTCCCTGCAGTGGGTCCGTTCTGTGCATGCACCAGTGCCAACAACAACACATACTGGTGCCTGAGGACCATCAATGACACACACAATTTCCTGTTCTGTGAATTTGCCACCGGTTTTATGGAATACTTTGACCTCAGTACTGACCCCTACCAGGTATTTTGTTTGCACAGACACACCTATAGTGGAGGGTATAAATACTTCAACAATAACAACTATATTTAAAAAAATAAATAAATAAAAAATGCAGTGCATTCCTTTGTCCGCAGGGGTTGAGCTTTACTGACATTTTCCAGAGTTTACAACGCGCTCGTTGACATTTTGTCCTCGCTCGTTCCCGCAGCTGATAAATGCTGTCAGCACTCTGGATCGCAACGCGCTCAACTCAATGCATCAACAGCTCATGGGCTTGAGGAGCTGCAAGGGCCACAAGCAGTGCAACCCGGAGAAGGGTGAGTAAGACACGCATCTCGGTGTAGAACATGATCAGTCGCTTTTTCTCGAGTCATTTCGGAGCGATGTTAATCCCTTTAACTTCCTTCCAGGGGGAAAGGAGAGAAGCCACTTCAGTGAATACAGGTATGTCTTCCTCTGATTGCTTTTACAAGCACTCCAGATGGAAGCAAAGCTACAGAATGAAATCAGGGAGGCTTCTGTCTGCACGGCAAAGCTTCGTCTGCAGTGCCTCACAAAAGCGAACACAACACTTTCACATTTTGTCATGTTGTTAGTGCATCAGGATTGCCCCCGTTAAGACACAAAGTAGGGCATGACTGCAAGGTGGAAGGAGAATGATACAAAAAAGGAAATAGACTCCTTACTCCACCACGAGGCAACTGCAGTGTTACCATCTGCTATCTGATTACTAGATAGAGGGCAGCAGTGTGTGTGATTAAATCTCAGGGTAAAACACTGTTTAGGATTTAGAGGTTTGTTACAAACATTACATAACAAACAAGATAACTAAATACAGGCATTGCTTCTGACAGGCAGCACACAATTTGAGGCTGAGGTTCTCCATACCCGGCAGTCAGAGCCGGCCCGGCCCATAAGTGAATTAAGCCTCTACTTAGGGGCCCCCAGACCTTCAGGAGCCTCCCATAAATTGTTGTTTATAAAGATTGACAATATTATGGTTGATTTATTGGTTCGGGCGTCAATAAATTGAAAGATTCCAATATTTTAATGGAATTGTGACGTTTACTTTATGAAAGTGCAGAAATATAATCGTCACAGTGCAGCTGATGCTATGAGTTTAATGGTTTCTTTGTGTTGGAGTTTGTCCATAAACATAAGATCAATTATCACTTCCCAACGTTGTCGTTTCATCCTGCTTATTCTAATATACTTATTAGTTCAAACAAACTCATATTACTTGTAGAAATTGTGGAGTATTCATTATGTAGACCAATATCATACTTTTTATATTATTATGCAGAGAAACTCCTAGCTTATCCCGGAAACAAACTTAGAATCCAGAAGAACTCACCTTACTACCTTAGATCAACAAGAATCCAGAGAAACCCCGAATAGTTTATAAATTACAGACTGATCATTCTTAAGTGTGTAGTTTTATACTTTTTCTTCTTTCCTTTGGCTTCTTGTTTTTGTTGTAATTCATTTAAAGCACTTTAAACTGCCTTGTTGCTGAAAATGTGCTCTATAAATAAAATGACCTTGCCTTATCATATCTCTGATTGCTTTCAGCTCCCCCCCTTTTCCAGATCCTAACACATCTGGATTAAATCGCTGTTAGAGGTGCTGAAAAGGGGGACGGGACCCAAATGAAGTCCTACTTACGGCCCCTGATGACTATTGGTTTGGCCCGTTAGCAGCAAGTGGTTCCCTTGATTCTGAAAATGTGTAAATCTGAAGGGTTGTAAAATCTTTTGCAAGGCACTGTATGATTCTGCTGACTGTCTGCGGTCAGAGCAATCAATAAAAATAATAATCTGAATTTATTTTAAGCCTCTATGTTTTATCGTAGTCCAAAACCTTTTCAGTGAGCTTCAAACAAACACCAAACAGGCTAACATGCAAGCACTGCTCTGCTGTCTCTGCCGGTCCTGTTTTTGACCCCTAATGACTCATCTCTGTTTTGTGTGTGTGTGTGTGTGTGTGTGTGTGTGTGTGTGTGTGTGTGTGTGTGTGTGTTTGTGTTTGTGCGTGTGCATGCCTCTACGTGTGTACGCCTGCGTCTTTACATGTTTGTTTCCATGCACGTGCATTTGGCCTGCGCGTGTGTACATGCTGTGCATGCCTCAGGCCAGTTCATCGTCGAAAGAGGCCAAAAATGAAGAAGCCCTCGTCCAAGTCGCTGTGAGTTTGTCATAACCCATCTGCTATTTGTAGTCAGCCAAACGAGCTCCACTCCTGTCACCCCGTTTCTCTCCGGGTTTTTGTTTCGCTCGCTCAGACGACCCAGCAGCTTGCCATTTGCTTTAGCTCTGTACTCATTCATTTACAGTAACAACCCACATTGCAAAGCTGTGGCTCATTTTTCTTCCTTCATCTTGTCGAGTCAATAACAGTCATGCAATGCAGGGGGAAAAAAAAAAAACATTCTATGATGCTGTGTTGTCAGTCCTCCTATCGTCTATTTTTGCTTTTTCTTTAAAGTGGCGGTAGAAAGCACTGGAGCGACGGTATTTATCAAATGCCTCAGGTTGCACTTTTAACTCAGACGGCTTTATGTGTTGGTTTTGCAGAGGACAGATTTGGGAAGGATGGGTTGGGTAACCACCTGCAGCCCCAAACCACCCCAGCTTCCTCCAGCCGAGGACGGAGCATGGAGACTATACACAGACCTAAGGACCTTGACCACACTTCACTGAACCATGAACTTGAGATACGATTCATCTCTAAACCAGGTTTAGTTTTGGGGAGAGCTGCTCTTTGTTGCCTTTGTGTAAATGAGACACTAAGATTGAAGAAGCTAAGAAAACTTCTTAAGTTATCTGCATCGGAAAACATCTCATAATCATTTGCATTCGGGTCAGTTTGGTGTCCAGAAGCCGTTCGGTTTTGTCAGCAATCCTTGTAGATAACATTCAGAATATCGCTTTAATCTGCTTTCTTTGGTGGGAAACGGGACCGGGATGGAAGCTACGCTTCGACTCTGCTGCTACACGACGACATCACGGCCTCGTCACGTCCCCCTGGCTTGTGCTGATGAGGAACCGGATGAACATATTTACCGCACCAAGGTGTTTGCACCTGGAAGTGATGTGAACTTTCCAACAAGCAACTGTAAAACAAAAAAAAAAACAAACAAAAAAAAAAAACAACTCCTCGCCATAACCTGTTGTGGTGTAGTTGATTTTTAACACTGATGAATGTCTTTTATGAGGAATCATCTCCCTCACAGCCGTGAGATGTGACATGACCAGACTTTTCCTTCACAATCATTCGACCACCTACACAGAAAACCCTTGGAATAGGCCTTCACTGAACACTCCCTCACACTTAGGACAGAAGGATTTTTGACCATCGAACACGAAGTTACTCCTTTGTACCACACTTTAAGAGGTTTCTGTATAGTTCCTTTAGCTTGCTATACATGGTGCTACTGGATAACAACACAGACTGAAACCTTTGCTGTACAGTACAGTATGTATTTGAATGTATGTCGTGCAATTAATATAAATGTTTACAATATTTTTTATAATACTTAAGAGGCAGACCTCAATGTACAATACAAGTTGACAAAAATGAACGTATCGGGGAAGAAGCGGCTTCAGAAATCCCATAATTTGTATGTTTGTCCTTATTTACATGAGAAAAGCACTTAAAGGATTCACTGTGATGAGATGTACAATAATCAATACATAATCTACTCTGTGCCAGAGGGGGGGAAAAAATCAGTTTAATAATACTTGCTGTGAAGTACTTGGTTTTTGTTAGATCATGTTTTGTTTTTCTTTGTAAACATTTCCATTGACCTAGCTAGAGCTGATAGTAATTGTGGATAATAAAGTGTCTTGTTTGAAATAAAAAAAAAAATGGCATGCATTTTATTGTTTTATCGTCATGATGTTGTTTTTGTCCAGCAGGTGTCTCTGTCTGCTTGTCCACGGGACAAGAGGTCATTGGGGCGAATGCGCTGAGCAGTGTTTACGCAGAGTGCTGCAGTTCAAAGAGCAGCGAGATGCAGCTTGAGAAAATAAAACGTATAATTAAACATGGGTAGTAAAGGTGTATATGTTCTCTAAGACAATTAAACATTTTCATGAGTCCAAGACTCGAGTGATATGTGATGTAGCAAACCGAGATCTGAGTAAACTCATCACTCTAATAAGTGCAGTTTGTAGCATTGACAAGGTGAGACGCTTTTTCTGTTGCTCCGAATCAAATCATCCAGCTGAGGTGTAATCAGTCTAAACGTTTCAGATTTGAAATGACCTCTTGATTCACCACTGAATCATAAGCTGTGAAGCAGATGCTCTGTCAGCGTAATGAGTTGTACACACTTTCTGACAATACTTATTTCTTTTGAGTCATTCTGAAAATGAGTGAAAACCTGTTTACGAATGACATTCCTTGTGGTGTGTTCTGGGTGGAAAGCTATAATGCCCAATTTGAAAAAAAAAAACTGTGTCTGAGATTCTGATTAGTAACAATTAATGGTTTATGTACAGATGCTGCATTTGAGTCACCTTTGGATGTCAGCTGAATGGCTCAAATCAGAGAAGAGGGCATTTTGGTTGCAATTTGGAAAATGGTGGGAAGTGCTGTTATGGTATAAGAGTCTCAAGTGTATTTTTATCTATTTTGTACATAACAAGAAACCAGTGGTTTACAGGTAATACTGGTAGTTATTACTATAATGTATGGCTCTGTTACATTAGCACAACATCTGCTAATAACAGTTTTCCAGTTACATGGCACCAGCCCCTTATTTTTATTTTTAGAAACTTCTCTGCTTGGGTCCCAAGTATTCAGTCAGGTTGAAAAGGTCACTGATTGGCCAAGGGGAGGAGTCACTGAAAAAACCCACAACCACCACTGAGTATACTTGGCGATTTTAAGAACGATGGTGGACCAAGCAGAATGGTCAACATAGCTTCCATGTCCTCCATTGTTGAGTTTGTGCTGCATATGGATGCTACTTTCTCGACTTCCACCCAGATATATGATGACTCCACCCACTACACTACACAAAAGCTGCCCCTTGCTCCTATAGGAAACGCTCATAAGCGGCCATATTGGATGCTGAACTCAGGGTTGCTTGTTCAGCTCCTACTTTTAGAGTAGGTCTTAAGGTGAGCTTTGTTTCACTAAACACTGAAACTCGGTGAATACAGCAGAAAGTGATACTAATTTAAAAAAAAAAAAAAAAGGTTGGGTAATTTAGAAAGTCATGTGTGTTTTGGACAGCAGTAATAAGCTACACGTAGCTCGCTGTAAAGGTGGCAGTTGGACGGTCAGGCGTTGAAAGCCGTTTCTGAACCGAGTCCCAAACGCCTCTCTGCTTGTCGTCGGACAGCCGGGGAGCGAAGCGGTCGAGTGGCGTGGAGTAAAGGAGGAGGAGTTTCTGTGTGGGCTGGGAAGTCCGCGTAGCGCTGCTTCGGTGGGGGGTTTGCAGACCGGCTGACCCCCATCCCAACCCCGCGATTCACGTGGGGAGGCGGAGACTCCGCGTCGGATTCGCCCAGGCAAGGCAGCGCCGGGAGGACCGTCCTGAACCCGCCGCTCCGACAAACCAGCCCTCCGGAACGGAGCCGAGTTTCTTCACCGCGTCCGCGTCGCTTACAATGTGAAAAATGGCCGGGACGAGGTACGTATACCCGCTTTATTCTGGACGCGACACCGACTGAAAGTTCAGCAGAAAGTTTAGCTCGCTGGGCTCTCGCGCCGCTCACTGGTTAACTGTTAGTTCAGATTCATTTGAAACTTGTGTGTATGGAGGCTTTGAGAGGGGAGAACAAGGGATAAAACCCCTTGGCTTTCTTTGCTGCTTCTTGTCGCTCGTCTTGTTTTAAAGCTCACATTGAAGCTGTTTCAGTGTGCTAACGGTTAGCGTTGGAAATACAGCAGGTTTCACACTGAAACGTCTGCAGCTCCCGGTCGCTAATTGAGAGTTTTAACGAGCTACGACGCAGCAGAAGCTGCAGACTTGAAATTTATCTTCTCCCCCAAATGATACACCAGCGGCGGCCACAGCGTTTGAATTGGCTTTGATCTCGTCCAGTAATTTGCTGGACTAACTTTCCCCTTTGCTGTGGTTTAGGAGGCCAGTAAATGTTCCACAGTCTCCCATTTGTTGCTCCAGTGGCTCATTCAGCCTCAGCCATAAGGCTGCTGGATGCCTTCACCATCTGCTTTTTCGGAGCAGATGTGCTTTAAAACTTCACTCCGTTTTTTCCTTTCTTTCATTGCATTTCAGCCCCCACAGCTTGATCCTCCTCATATGTTCGCCCTCGTTCAGTGTGATGTGAAGTGCCCTGATAGGAGCTCCTGACCTCCTAGTGTTGGTGGGGAGCAGCCATATCTCTCTGGTTGCCCAGCTGTGACAGAGTATTTCCATTCAGTAGTTGCTCAAATCCTGGGATTGACCCAACTCGGCTATTTATTCCCCCCGACCTGTCTGCTGTGCTCTTTGGTCTTCACCATGCTGCTGTTCTCAACATTGAGACGAAATGACACAAAGGCGGTGAGTTGTGCTGGGTTTTCATTGGGGGTGTCGGTGTAAAAGGGGCTCGACGCAAACGCGTGCCTCATCTTTTTTCCATATCTTCTGTTTTGTGAAAGCGTTTCACAGACATCCATCCTTGATCTGGGACAGTATGCTTTTGTGTGAGATCTCGGTGGCACGCGTTGCTTTTGGTTGTGGCAATATGTGAGAGATGTAAGGAATGCATACACATTCTCTAGATATTGTTATGGCTCAATTGATGGAGCTGTGGCCGTGACAATCATTTTTTGTTTTATCCCTGGCACATGTGTACCGAGTGGTGATTTTTTTTATTTTTTTTTATGTCATCTGACCGTAAAGACCTCCTGTTGAGAGCTGTTCCACATACATAATCTAAAAAAAACCCAAAGCTATTGATGTTGTTTGCATAGCCTGAAGCTGTTGGTTTGGTAGAGCAGGCCAACATGGCTTCTTGGGTGCAGCAGATCCCATCGCCAACCCGCCTGGGCGCTGCGGTTTGGAAGTTTTTTTCTTCTCCGTTACGTTTTATGGCGTAAACTCCGATCTATTTGTTGTTGCCGCGAGGCAAGAGTTTATCTTCCCTGCACGGGCTTGTTAATATGAATGGCTGGGATCACAATGGGTCGTCACCTCGGTGTTTACCCTGATGGGGCTGCGGTGCGAGTTTCAAACAAAAGGAGAGCGGCTTGCTTTTCACACTCTCTACCTATCTTTACAGATTGAATCAAAGACTCATCACAGAGACAAAAGGACAAGAAATTCTGACAATTAAGTAATCTTTTAGCTCGTCTGCGGGACATTTCTTTGGCGTTAAGTGCTTCTAAAAAAAATTTTTCTTTTAGGGCTGAAACAATTGGAATAATCAAGACTCGATTGTTGAAATAAGCATCAACTAACTTACTGATTGATTAACTCAATCAGTTTGTGTAACTGGAGTACACAAACTCACTAAAAGACCAGTTGCTGAAAGTGCAATACATTCAGAGAAGTAATGAAGCCAAAACTATACAAATGCATCTTGGATAAAAAAACAAAAGTTTGTCTTCAAATGTTTTTCACTCAGAACTCGCATGGCATCGTTTTAACTGCAATAAATAAATCTGTTAAGGTCCAGTTATTGATCTGCTAATCTAAAAGTAATGAACTGATCTGCTCTGTACAGTTGATAGAAGTTGTTTAGTTTTTTTTTTGTTTTTTTTTTGTTATGCATCCTTTGCTACTGATGGTCAAGCATGTCACTAATTTTAGGCAACAAAAATTTAATTTTTTTTTTTTAAAATGAGTTGAATTTACTGGTTTTTTTTTTAATTTTTTCATACAGTATAAAAAACGGTCAAGTTAAAAATCTGCAGACCGTTTTTGTTTTAATATAATTATTCAATTGTTTGTCAAAACAATCGACAGATTCATCGATAACTATGATCGTTCGCTGCAGCCCTCGTATTTCACATGTCTTTTTTTTTTTTCCTGGACTGTAATCCTGTTCAGATCTGCGGATCTACTCTGTTGAACCCAACACACCCTTCTAATTTGACCCTGGTTCGCCGTGACCTGCATCAGCGACTCCGTAATGAGGTTAAGGTGGTTTATAGTCAAACACGCTTATCTTCACCCGCAACAACCATTTGATGTTGCACACTTTGGAGCTGCTTCGCCTCAACCTGCGCACAGCAGAGCCGAAGCCAGCGCGGAAAATGCTGATCATCAATCGGCCGCATTAAAGCGGATAACAACTCGCTGCGCTACGCAGGCAGACATCTGAACGGGTGACCCGTCTCGTTCTGACCCCGGTGCATGTCGTACCAGTGGGCTGTCGAGAAACGTGACACGGGAGTGGGACAAAACCACGGCCACAACTTTGCACCGCTCTTCCACTGCTTGGGAAATATTAATCGCTCCCTGCACGCTGATCCCCTGTGATGGCCTCTTAAATCCTCCTCTCCCCGTCGGGCCCCGGGGCAGACCGAGCGCTAACATCTTCACCAGATTGCTCTGCGTTTCTAATCCTGGAGGGTCGGCGTCTTCACTTCCTCCGGAGGACAACACGAACAGACGTGCGTATCCTGCCTGGCTCCTGCTCCGCCCACTGACCTCCGCTTTAACCTCCGAGCTGCACGCCGGGATTAGACGCTGGCGTCGTTTATCATGTCATCTGGGGGAGCGGGGCGAAGGTGGGGCTCCTCTTAAAATGATGGGACAAATTGCTGCTGCTGGTGGAAAAACAAACGGGCCAGCTTGCTTAAATACGTATGTGGCCTTTGTTTAGCAAGAAACGTTTCAGTGGAAGTTAAGTTTTTGAACAAAATTGCTCAAAAATTGAAATATTTTTTTATTTAAAAAAAGAAAGAAATGGAATTATTTTGTCTACTTTTAGCTATAATGAGAATGTCTAAAAGTTGAAGCACCTTCCATTGAAAAATGAAATTAATATAATGGTAAAGATCACATTTTCTCTACCAATTGAAAAAGATGCATTAGTTTTATAGAACTTGGTTGAAGTAGTCTTAGTATGTAACGCTTGTAAGATGAAACTTTGTTTGAAATCACAGCATTTTACCACTCACTGCCCTGGTTTTGTGATGCGATGCTGTTTTTGTACTAAGAAATCTAGTTGTCAAGTCGGCCTCTGCTTTGGTTTGCTTTCATTGGTGTTTCTGATTTTCTATTTCCTGCAACTGAATTGTTTAATCACCAGCAAAAGAAATACAATAAAATGTAAAACAATCAAGTAGGAATTGGATTTTGTTTGGACAAGTGACCCCATTGTTCGCTGTGTGGCAGCTGGTGTGCTGGATGGAGAGAAGCGTGTTTGTGCTAAACACTGATCCCGTTCCTCATGTCTGACCTCAAAAGTCTCCATATGTGTTCAGGTAGCCCTCTCGACTACACCAAGAGTTCAGTGATCCTGTTGCCGAGTGCGACCTCGGACAGACTCCGACTGTTCAGCTCAACAGAATGGAGGTTCCTGAAAGTTCTGGCGGAAGAATGCAGGGCGACGGACCTGGCAATACTCTCCGTAGAGAGATCTGAGCAAGCTTCTCCTCATTGAGTTTACTGGCAGATACTGTGGCCGCGTATCTGAAGAAACTTTGAAGTGCCGAGCCACAAAAGCCTTCTCCTGGAGTTGGTGAAAGGGTTAGGCGCTTTTATTTCACAACTCGTGGAGAATCACTTTGCTTCAGCAGGGTCTGAGCAGTTTAGCAGCTCTTGGACGTGAATTCACTCAAGCCATGTAAAATTGTTTGTTGGAAGAGAGTATGGGAAACATTGGCCTTGCCCAAGGTGGCTCGTTGACCCTGTGGGATCCCGTTCTAAGTCTGTGCCAAAGGAGAGGCGGAAATTGTCTCTGGTTTTAAATTTGGGGCAGCTGGTATTGGAGGTCACCCCAGACCTCTCCTACATGACCCAGGCTCCTCCCTCTGCCCTAGCTCTGATTGGCTGGACCGTCCTCGTGTGGCGGTGACACAGAGACCTCTTTGAATGGGCGCCCGCCTGTTGATCTGACAATAGTTGGCTTTGTTGTGCACCACCACAGGCTTCAGAAGAAGGTTTATTTCAAAGGCTTAAGTGTCATCATGGGAAATTCATATCTACAAGGAACCATATTTTTTCCCTTTACAAAATGCTTCTTTTTCAAGCCAGTTACAATCACCAAAGTATACCAAATTTTGAACCACTTATAAATGTACGGACCGTTGTTTTTGTCATTCTAAAAAATTGCGGTTTCAAAAGTCTTTTGTTGCTTTAATGGCTTAAAGTACTTTTAAAGACATGCCAGACACCGCAGTTGCTGCCCCAACCCCACCTGTTGCTGCACACTGCTAGTCGGTTTGCTGAAAGGGCCAGTACGTTGTTTGTATAGCTGAAGTTTGAGTCATGATTCTTCATTGCATTCTGTGACTCGAGACTTAAGCAGCTGCTAATATATCCATGCTAACTAGCTAGCTAACTTTAATGATCGCTAACCATCATTAAGTGCAGATCCAGTTGGCTGAACGACGTTTGTTTTCGCTACTGCTTCACTTCTGCTGCCAACATATATGAGGCGAGGTGCATTCTGTGCAAAACACATTTAAAGTAGGCACCACAGGAGGCTTTGTGATTCTTGACTGTAGTACAGCAGGATCCCCCAACCATTCCATATATTTATGATTTATTTATTTTTTTTTTTGTCTTAAATTTCATTCAAGGTGGCATTGAAAGTTCTTAAAAAGTCTTAAATTTGACTTGTTGAATTTGAAATAGACACAGTCGGATCACTTATACATTTTCTTCCTTGTCCCAGGACTGTGTTCCAGCAAAACTGTGGTATATTACACAAGGTTAAAGTTGTGATACTGTGCAAATCCCATTCTGACCCAGAGCAAGTTGACCTATTTTTCTCAGTGATATCAGTGTCCACATCACACACCATCTAGTTCGCCTTTGTTTTCAATCGGGCAGTGTTTTGCGGAACAACTCGGATTGGAAAAGGTTATGTTTTTCTTTGTGTTTTTTTTTTTTTTTTTTACCTTGCATCAGTTTGAGAGAAACCCCGTGTTTAGACTATGCGCCAGCCCTGCAGCGCTGCGAGCAGACTGGTTCGTCTGGTTGTTGAACCTTTGGGTGCGTCATTGCGGTGAGTAATAAATATCGGCCCATCTCAGTCGAAAACTGCACTAGACAGTTTTGGAGATTACTGAGAGTTTGTTTACTCTTCTCCACTAAGTGGCAATGACATTTATCTGTTCAGATAAAACGTCCTTAGAGAGGGAACACTTTCCACGCGCGATTACGCATGACGCAATGTAAGGCGGTCTTGGGACCATTGTTTCAGCCATTATTAACAGCTTTCTAGTCTTATCCCAATGTTTGGAAGTGAATCCGGTCACAGGGATAAGAGTGCAGGGGGGTGCCTACAGCTCTCTCGTATCCGACCCCCACGTTTCCCTCAGCAAGGCATGTGAATTCTTGGCTGTTGAGTCTTTACTCTTTGTCCAGTCTTCAATCTTTGCTGGCTCAAATAAAGCAGCTCTAGCGTGCTTCCCGTGTTTAAGAGTGTAAGACGAAGCCCCCCCGCCCCCAAACTTTTTTTCCAATGCGTGGGGAATGGACATCAACAACTGCTGGGGAGATTCAAACAGAACAGGAAGAGGAAGCTGGAGGAGGCTGGAAGCAAAGGGAAAGTTGGTGGATTAGTTCACGCCATCATTTCTCTTCAGGAATCCAAAGTATTTGTTGGCAAATTTTGTGGAGAATCTAAGGGGTCTTGTAAAGTGGGGGGGTGTTTAAGAAAATAGACGAGGATTTTGTAGAATCAGAGACGAAACAACTAAGAGTTAAAAAAATAAAATAAAATAGACCAGTACTGTGCTGCAAGCTTGAGTGGGTCTGGTATATAAAACAAACACTAAGCTAAAGACAGATGAGGACACCCTGAAGCCTAACATTAACTTTAATGTAGATTGCTGTGGGGATGAATACCTCCTAGATATCTCTAGCAGAGTTACAAAAGTCTTCACATCACTTGAAAATCTTCCCCTTACAACCACAAACTTAAATTTGGTCCCTGTCTAGCAGACGTATGAAAATGACGAATGGTTTTCAACATTTTTTACAAATGATTCTAAAAAGTGTGGTGCTCACTTGTGTTCAATCCCAGACACCCTGTAATGAAATCTTGTGCAACCAGCTGCCATTATTAGTAAACACTTACTGTATAATTTCATCCTCCCATGCGACTTCCCCGGCCAGCTCCTTCAGACTAGCAGCAGCAATTAGCAGCCATCTAGTGGAACTGCAAGTCTGCTTATCTTATCAGACAAACTACTTTTCAGTCCCATGTTCCTAGGAACTGTTGTAAACGGCATAATGAGAAGCATCATGGTGAAGGCGACGTGTAAGAGTAGGAGCTTCTTAAAGACACACAGGCCAACTTCAAGGTGTCAGATTGCAAAGTCAAATTTCTTTTCAGTCATGTTTCAGATATATGGCCTTTTTGTTACAACTGAATGTAACAGTTGCTGGATTGTGCTACAAGATCCCAATATGAGCCTGGAATATACATAATGACCCCCTTCAGAGAAACGTCTTTCAGGATTAGTTGTGTTACGTCTTTTAATATAATGTACATTCTGTGTATTTAGGAAACTTAAAACGTACCTAGAAATTAGTCAACTAGACAAAGTCATACACTTAAACAAAAGATCAGATGTTTCTCCACATAAAAAAAACAAACAATCCTTCTGGAGATTGGCTGATTAGGCAGTTTTCTTCATCATTCTTTCATTTACATTTACAAAAAAAAACAAACAAATTGAAATTGAAACAACTTGAAAAGCCCCAAAACAAAAGTTTTTTGTAATGCGATTCCCCACAAGTCAACTGCATACAATGACATTCAGTAGTTTAATCAACTGAACGGACTGCTCCGATTTTTCAATCGGGTTTAAAAAGCAGCCACCATTTACAGAAAACCACTCTTCAAAGGCTCCTCAGAAAGTCTGAAGAAGCACTGCTGAATACGAGCTGTGCTGCGGGTGTCCTGCTCCCTACTCCCTCTGACACGATAGGAATGGGAGGTGTTAAACAAAAGCCCCAGAGAATGTGTGCGCGGCAGGTGCAGGACGTTTTTCTGTCATGCGAGGTATGTGCACTCTACCCTCTCTCTGGATTGTTCCGGACATCTGGGGTGGCGAGCCGGACCCCGGTCACGCATCTCGCACCTCATCTTAGTGTTGTCCTGTTCTCCTGCAGGAGCGACTCTGGCTTTTTGCGGCCCCTCCATTTGGTTTCCACTCGCCCTCCTCGTCACGCTGCGAAACAGAAGCGAGGCTCCGGGCCCTGCAGCATGTCGGGTTTACAGTTACAGCTACTGGAACTGCTGCCAAGCGCTCCGTCAGTCCGTATCTACGCTTCGTGCTTTACAATATTTAGATAAGCACGTTGCTTAGCAGCCACCCTGAATAGACTTTGTACATGCTTTATCCATAACCAAACAGAAGTCTTGTATTTTGGCAGATCGTGTCTTGTGTTTCATTCACAGGCCTCTGCATGCTCTGTTGGGGGGAAATAACCCAGTAGTTTCTCAGCATTGCACAATTTTCTAACTGCTTTTCTCCGTGTGGTGAGATGATTTAACACCTCTCCCTTTCCCTGGAGGCACCATCTTATTTTTAAGTCGGTATCTGAGCAGAAATAGGAGGCAGCTACTCCTGTAAATACACCGGTAAAGGGTGAACCCCTCGCACTTGTTGCTGGGCCCGGCGATTCAGGGTGCTAAGGTTTCCTGGATGAATGGTGAGCCCTGTCTGAGAGCTCCGCCTGCCTTGGTCCATCAGGAACAGCTCAGAGTGGGCTGTTTGTTGGAGAAGGTTCTAGATTACCTGGCAACTCACTGCCTCAATGCTTTCCTCTTAGTCTAGTTCGCTTTAATCACACTCTAGTTCTCCTTTGCCTAGAAAGTCTGGTTCATTTGGGCAGGTGTGAAAGCGCAATTGAACTGTGATGCAGACTCTGGTCCGCCTAAAAACCTAGGTCTCTGTTCAGTTGGAATGAACTGTGTGGTGCTACGAATGCATATTTGGACACAAGCAAACCGGAGACCACTCCCAAAGCATGAAAAGATCTACAGTGCAAGGCATTCGGTGTAAATACAACCAAAACAAACACAGGTGTCTTAGTGGGAGAAATGGCTTATGGTCCTACCACTGCTAAATTTTGACGCTACTCCTTTGTTGTTCACATTTTTGCGAAGGAGGAAGTTGCGCTCCTGTCGTCTTTGGATGATTTTGTGTCGTTTCCTGGAGTAGCTATTGGTACAGCACCACCACTGGTGAGGAGGGGAACAGGGGTTTCAGTTAGTTTGAATTCTATGACGTGATTCGGTGTGAAAGCAAAACACCAACAGAAAATGTAACAAATATTGGAACTGAGTGTACCGGACTATCATGTGTGAAACACAAACTCACCAACAGCCTCCACTGTGCCTTGTCAGAGGTGTCCTATCAGTACATCGCAAAGTGCCAGAGTGGCGATGAAGTAGAAAGCTGCAATTCAGCCGTTCCTTGATGATCTGATTAAACGCTACCGCTGGAGTTCACTATGTAACTCTCTGCTGTTTCTGTCCTTCTTTCTCTCCCTTGTTGAATTCATTGGTATTCAAGTTTGTTTGAAACCCACAACTGGACAATGACACATGGTTACACGTTGCCCTATTTCCAGAGAATGCATTGTCCAGTCCTGTATGTTTACAACTACTGGGAAAAGTGCCATTTACACTTTGGCGTTGGCTTCGAACAATGGGGCAGATTCCATGTTCTGTCGTTTCCCTCGCTCTGGGAAACTGCCCTCAGTCCCAGTTATTTTTGGAGCTGACGGTAAAAAATCTGTTTGATAGATGCCTTATGTCTCTCTCAGAAAGCTGCTGAGACTGATATGATGGTGGAGAAGGTGTGTTTTGTCTCTGTGTCGTTTAGTCCTGATAGTGGATTTACAATTTGACCTCCTTTATTTTTAGCTGCTGTGGAAAAAAAAAAAGAAAAAAAAAGAGAAAAAACACACGGCTGAAGTGTCTCTTTGACCCAGTTGGGAGATATAAACCCTCGTTTCACAGCAGAATAAAATGGACGTCGCGTTTCTTCCTAGTTCTTCTATCTTTTGGGCAGTTACGTTTTCTGAGACACAAAAAGTTAAAGCAGCTCTTAGTCAGAGAGTTTCTGAAAGAAGAGAATGGACAACAACAACAAAAAAATTTCCATTGCCAATCGTTGGAGTGAAACAGAAACCGGTGAGCTTCAGCTGGAGTTTCCCCCTAAGGTAAATCAGGTGCTGTGTTCATCAGTCATAGGACCGCATGCATATCAAGTTCATTTTAGATCAATAAAAAAAAAAAAAACAACATTCCTGTCAGAGCTGAACTTCAGCGAGCTGGTTGCAGACTGCATTCCAAGCCATTTATGAACATTTACAGCATGAAACACCTTATGTCGAGTCCTCAGCTATTCGTTCATGTTTGCCTCTCAACTCAGACAGACTGCCTACCGCTGAGGCAACCGAGGTTAATTTACATGGTGTCATGTGCAGTCTGCGTGCACAGAATACTATTTACAAGCGCTATGCAACAAAAACAATTTCTCTCTCTCTCTCTATTTTTTGTTCTGCCTTGTTCATGAAGTCTATTAATGACTTTGTTACTTTGGCAGTTTCACAACAAGATGGTCCTAAATTCAAATCTCACCCATGACCATTTTTGTTTTAACTTTGCATGTTATTTTCAGCCAAGCGTTGATTTTCTTTTCTTTTTTTCTTTTTTTTTTCTGGGTTCTCCAGCTTCCTCCTGCAGTTGGTAACATGCAGGAGGTAGATTTACTGATCCAAATCTTTTATCTGATCTTTTTTTTGTGTGTGTGTAAAGCTTTGACCTGCCAATACTGGTTGAAGCAGATTCAAAATCTGAGAATCTAATCAGTTCAAATGTTAGCTTCACCTTTGATCTTCTAAATTGAAAAGAAAAAAAACTGTAAAAACATTACGCTTTCACAACGAAGTAACATCACAATAAAACAAGCGGTTTCCTAGTATATCAATAATGTCTCTGTTCATTGAATTCAAGAGGTTCAGTGTGCCTTGTAGAAAAAGAAAATTATTTTCTATTGAATCCATAAATGCCATCTCCAGGTCCCTTCTGCAGCACTGTGTCATTGTTGATCAATTCTGCCGTACAAGTTATTTAACTCTGATTTTCCAGCGGTTCTGGCATCGATGAGAGATGAACTGATTAGAATTGTGAAACATAAATTTGATTGGTGAAGTACAGACATCTGTTTGCTGGTATCCCCTGTTTGTTAAACTCTCCAACCACTACAACCCTTTACAAAAACACAGCATTAAGCAGCGGAGGGATCACTAAGTGGATGAGACATTTATAGTGATGTAATGGCACGGCATTGGTTTGGCTCTTTGGTGGTGGAAAAGCAAATAGTGTGTGTTTTTTAAACAGAACCAGCGATGAACCGGCTGGTTAAATACTGGAACCACTTTGGTGCAAAAGCCGTACAACTGGGCCCTTTAACCAGTCCTAGATTCATGCAACTAAAATTAAAGCCTTAAAATGACTTAAATTTATTTGAAAAATGCAAGATGTCCTAAAGTTAATCATAGGTCTTAAAGTTTGACGTGGCAGGACAGTCTCGTATACTCAGACTTTATTAAACTTTTCTGTCAGGCTAAAGTTCAAGTCAGCCGCAGAACTGCATTCTGTGATTCCCTTTAATTGAGTTGCCAGCTGCCATTATATGCTTGCTAGTTAGCTAGTTTTTTGTTTTGTTTTGTTTTTTTTGTTTTTTTTAATCACCGGTAAGTGCAAATTTATTTATTTATTTTTTAAACATATCCATCACGCTGCAAGTCTTAAATTTAAAATTTCATTCAGAATTTTGAAAGTCTTACATTTGAGTCGGTGCAGGTCCAGTTCATTAACTCTGTTAATGAACTGGTGACTGCTCTACGCTGCACCTCGCCCTTTGGATGGAACATCATTGCGGTTAATCGATGCAGCGATTTAGTTAAAACATAAAAAAAAAAACATTTAATCTTGTTTTTCCTAAGGTGAATTGTGAAAGGCTTTTGCTCGTCTTTGCAGTTTTTCCTCAATATTAGTTTCAGCCTGAACACTAGCCAGCCTCCCTACTTATCTTTTCGTGTCAACAGAGCCCAGCAGGCCAGCTCTCAGCTCTAACTGCTCGTTATTGACTCAAAGGGAGCCGGCCTTTGCGACTGACGCAGCCTCCGCCGCTCGGCTCGTCAGCCACGGCCCTGACTGCTGACCCCCGGAATCCTGCTTTCCTGCCTCCCCACTTCACTACAGCGGACGTTTGAGGCATTCAAGGGACAAAACTCATCCAACACGATGCTGCTGCTGTTCGTCGGACAGATTCAGACTTTCCCGAGGCAGAAAGTGGTAATTAAGCCAGCTAAATGTTGCTGAATGCAGCTGAGCTTCTTAGTGTGGGAGCGCCTCATTTAGAGACTGGGAGCAATAAAAGGATAAAGGCTCTGGTATGTGTGATGTGTGTGTGTGTGTGTGTGTGTGTGTGTGGGGGAGATGTTGACTGTTGACTTCGCTTTGAATGGCCTATTATATTCCAGGCTTCCCAGCCATTAAGTGTTGCAGATCTAATCAGTCTGCGAGTCATCTTCTAATAGTTTGCTCTCTTTGTGGGCCCTCTGAGTTCGGGGGACGTCAGACATTACGCCCAACAATGGCAGCTTGTTCTTTGACGCTCATGTGCCCCCATTGCCACAGAGATTTAGCTTTCTTATCGAGTCGTCAGAAGGTCGGAGCCGGTGTGAGGGAATGAAGCAGATGGCTGCCCAGCAGAGAGCCCAGAACCGCTTGGGAAAACGGTGCATGGAAGGCTCCTGTGTTCCCCTCTGTGTTTGCTCTGCGTTTACCTGGATGTTTTATCAGGGAGCGGGAGCGCCGCAGGCTGCTTCTGGCACCCGATTAAACAGAACTCCACGTTTAAAGTGCGGCGGAGCAGGTACTGCAGCATTACTCAAGGCGTTCCCGTTAAAACAGAACAGCTGTCGTTCCCAGAGCGGGTTGACGGTGTAAATCTGGCAGGGCTGACTGGCACCAGTCTTCTGTGTCTATTTCTGAGCCCAAGTTCGAGCACACAAGCGGAGACTTGGCACGAGCTCAAGGAGCGCATATGTGCGCTTGTTGGTCCACACTCTGATCCACGCTAAGCTTCTTGCACCTCCTGAGCAGCGCAGATAGCCTGGACAGCAAGCCTACAAACAAAATGACAGAGAGGAGTCGAGGAGGTTTTCTTCCACCCACCCAGAGTCGCAGACTGGGAAGGCGGCCAAATATCCAGCAGATTCCAGTGACACCAGTTCATCCCCACAGGGCTGTTCTGCCAAAGATATTTAGCTGGAGCTGGGTGGGACACAAAGGAAGAGAAAAGGAGCTCGGCCTGCCAGGATCTTCAAGTAGTCATTGTGAGAGAGAACAGATTATATGTTGGGTGTTTGGAAGCAGCAGTCCTCTGGGGGTGACCTACACATCGCCTCAGTGAAGGACTTCTCCTTCTCCCCTCATGAATTCGCTAGGTCTTTTTAAATTTATACATAAAGGCCTTCTGGTGAACTAGATCAAAGGAGTCTAGAACATAGATCTTGGCCTGGATACGCAGCTCTAACGGTGTTTTCATGCACTTCATTTATTTTTATTAGATAACTGCTCACTGGATGTTAATTTGATTATCATATTGGAGGCCTTTGAGTCTTGTTATTTTGAGTTTGTTTTGGGAGTTTGAACATTGCTTAAATTCACCTTTTGCATGTTTCTGTGCTTCTGTTTGGGTCTAAACTGTTTCTAAAAGCAACTCAATCACTTAGAGAAAAACAACCAGCTGTTTTTAGCAATAAGTTTATATTTTTGGTGACCTGAATAAAAATCTCTGGATTATTAAGTGTCTATAGACGGGCACTACACCGTCACTTAGCAACCCCAAGACCCAGCAGGTAACGGAAAGGTGTATCAGAGCACCAAAGTTTCTCGGCTTTACACGTTTAATATTCCACCCTCTCTCATGGATTACAGTGGATTTGGAAATCTTAGACCGATGAGGTCTAACATAAAAATGAGTTTTACTAATGCTAGCCATCGTAATGATACTAATGACTGATATAAGATGCTAATGTACTTTGAAAAATAAGAGTTTTTTAATGTTTTGGTTTCTCTCTCGCACAGTGAGACATCGCCTCCATATTTATTGCTGGAGGCGTAACAGAAATATTTGAATTCATTTTCTGCCTATAATGCATCTTTTAGAGAATCATTGCTAATCTGCATAGACATTTCACTGCACACTAAAATTCTTACTGGTATGTGTCTTTAATGACAATCTGTACATTTATTAGGGCTGAACAACGTGCCGCGATATGACCGTTTCATATCTGCCAGTATTGATAATTATTGGTTAGTTTTTTTGTTTTAAATATGTGAAATGCTGCCAAACTGGTGACCCTTCCTGTTTGATCCACAGTTTTCACTCTTTGCCGTTGTTTTTATTTTTTATTTTTAGGCAGTTTGAGGTACAGTGATAAAACTATAAACTGCTGCTGCTCGAGTTACTTCACAGGTAGTTGCTAGGTAACCAGAGTGAGTGAGTTGGGTTTAGCTGCTCAACCTTTCTTAGCTAGAAGTTGAGAGGTTAAACCCTTTCCCGTTTCTACATGCCCCAGATTGCTGTGCAGCTCTGGGTCAAAGGCCAGTGAAACTGAGTAATATATCAGACACATTATCTGTTGATGTTGATCACGTGTCTTCTGCGATATATATATTATTTATGATTTATCGCCCAGCGCTCCCATTCATTAGCCTGATTGGTGCCTCCCTAAGAGTGCTTCAAACATTGTTCTTGTGACTTTCACCTGTTAGAGAAACCCTTAAAACCCAATTTAAAATGTGCTCTCTGCCAAGTTGTTTTATATTTTGACGTAATGGTGGAACGGTTTGTCCCAGGGTTTTAGGTTTTTTTCTGAAGAATGGTAGAACTATAAAGTGGTTCAGACCTTTTCAGCAGCGTACTTATCTCCCGCCCTCCCTACATATCTCCTTTTGTTTCCTGCGCCTCCTCCCTCCCAGCGTTTCTTTTGTGTCCTGCCTGCATTGTGCTGAATTGGCGGTTGCAGACCGCTCTGATTGTAGTTGAGCTCTGTGGTTTCTGCGGCGCACCCAGAGCGCGTGGGTCTGTTCGGGCCCTGCCGACCCCACGCTCCGGCTTCCCACCGACATTCCCACCTGTCTCCCGGTTTGAGGGGAACACACTCCATCACTCTGCATCCCCACGTTTCAGAGATGACATCACTGAAAGCTCACACTCGCACAGATGGATGCATGCGGGGAGCACAGAAATTAAAGCTCTTACCATATGGACACGTGTGTTTTTGAACCTCTCAGGCTGCCAAATGGCGTGACTTGTTTACTGCCTGTCCAGTTGATTAGTGCTCAGGCGTGACTGCGACCTCTAAAGATGGATCGTGTCCCATCCGTGGATATTGTGTTTTTTTTGTTTGTTTGTTTTTTTTACCTGCTGGTAACTCTTTTTATCCTGTGGCTTGTTCCTCCTCAGCTCTGATTGGGTGGAGATTCTGGAGCCTCGCTCCCGCGAGCGCATGTATGTCAACCTGACCACTGGCGAATGCGGCTGGGATCCCCCTACCGGCGTTCCCGTCCGCCAGGCAGACGGCAACCAGTGGTGGGAACTGTTTGACCCCCACAGCGGCCGCTTCTACTACTACAACTCTACGGGGCGCCGCACGGTCTGGCATCGGCCCCAGGGGGCCGACATAGTGCCCCTGTCCCAGCTGCAGGCCATGAAGCGGTGCAGTGACGCCAGGAAGGCCAGCGGGGCAGCGGAGGAGCACCACCACCGCTCCACCACCGGGAGCATAGGCAGTGTGGGAAGCCAGGGCCGCCGCACCCCTATGGCCGAGCGGGACGGCGACGGCCCGTTGCCCAGAGCCCCAGAGCCGTCCGAGCAGAGCGCCAACTCCGAGCCGGACCCGGCAGCGGGCGGTCGAACCAAAGGAGATGGAAGCAGCACCGAATACGAGGCGGAGGACAGCAAAGACCCTCAGAGGTAAGTGACTACACCCCGTCATCGCTTTTTATGTGACCAGGGGTCTGCAACCTGCATCTCCACAAGGAGCTCTTTAGACTGGGGATGAAAATATGGACTTAAAGATTTATTGCAAGGTATCGTGGTAGTATTGTGATAATCATAAAGTGACGATGGGAACCATTTATTGCTTTACGTAACGGTATGGCTGTGACTGCATGAGACAGCAATAACGACAACACAAATCCTGCTCTTGGAAAACAAAGCGTTTGTAATGCCTCTTTAGGACAGCAGTCACATAAGAAAGCATGGTTTGTTTCTCTAAGCTTCTCCCAATAGCTACATTGAATTATATTTTAAAACGTATGGATATTTTTTAATTCACTCACCGAACAAACATTGGAGAAAATAGTAAAACTAACAAGCTTGACAAGACAGTTTTTTTTAAAACTGGATTTTATTGTGAAAACAATAAATCATGACAGTTATCGGGTCAATAATACGATAAATGACTACCCAAACTATAGATCTAAAAGTTTAGTTTTTCTTTATTTGAAAAGCTCAAAATAGAAGTAAAATGGTGCTTCAAAAATACCCCAGCTATTTATCTAAAATTACAATTATAACTTGTCCTGTTTTTTCTTCAAAATGCCATGTAACATTCGGGGCTCTCAACATGTTTCATGTTGCTCGACTGAGAGTCAAAATGGCTCATTTGAAAGTTTTAAAAGCAGCTAACACCTGCTTTAGAGGGATTCATAAACAAAACCTCCAAGGTAACTGTTGTGTACTTTTATTTTAAGTTTTAATTTCAAGTTTGATATTATTTTGTTCATTGAAGTTTAAATGCAGAGGCAGTTATTTATTGACATTTATGGGTTTTATCAATAGATTTTGTCACAACTGGCCCTTTGAGGACATTCATGACCCTGATGTGGCCCAAAATGAAAATGAGTTCACCACCTCTGCTTTAGGGACTCCTACTCAGATTAGGTTTGATCATTAGAGGTTCATATTACCAGAGGACTGTTGAGGAAACGCGATACCGATCAGAGCATATGTCACTGCTGCTTGTAAAGACTCTCAAATGCTTTTGTTGTGAGAATTTGCAAGATTGCGTTGACTTTTGACCATCTGGGCCCGACTCGGACCGCTTTCTTGTTTTCTTTTTCACTTATCTGCGCATTCCATACATCCCAAGTTTCCATACGATCGCCTGTGAACCGTGCCCGGCCGTTTGAGCAAATCGCTACCAAATGGGGGGTAAAAACGGTCCGCTATATTAGAGAGCACATCATTTCCCCCCCTCGCGCTTGGGTTACTGGTGCAGAACGAGCCCTAACAGTAAGTCATTCAGAGACCCCGTCATGCGCTCGCCGTTGCGGCCTCATCTAGACCGCATCTTTTCTTGTCCAAGTCAAATACCAGACATGCCACTTCTGTTTCCCCTGGCGCACGGCCACCGGGGCCATCTCAGTGTCCCTCTGTGTGCTGACCAGCGCTCGGCTCGGCTCAGCTCCGATGCTCTGCTCATTTCGTTTTCCTTAAACAAATCCAGGCTCCAGGCCATAGAACGCTGTAACCCCTCTAATGTGCATGCATGAGAGGCATGTGAGAGAATGTTGTGGTGGTTAATAACAAACAGAGCCACCACATTCCTGCTGCTTATGAGCAAGGCTAACCCTGAAAAGTTTTCAGAGGTTTTGTCTTTGAGAATGGATTAGTTTCTTCTTCTCACTGGCTGGCAGCTTGGATCTGCTTCGTATTCGGGTGTTGCAGAAAGACGGTCGAGGAGTTAAATTGTAATGTCCGGCTGGTGGGTGGGACAAAACAATATCGCCAGCTTTGGACGGTCCCGTCAATCATCCAAAACTGAACCCAAAGTCATGCTGGCGCTTGTTAAGCACCAGTAGTGCTTGCTAAGCACCACTAAAAACTGGAGCTATCCACTGAATACCCACTGAAAACTGGAGCTATCCAATCCCTGGTTCCCTGCTGGGCCAAAGGAAAGAGCAGCTTTCATCGGTAGCCGGGGGCGGGCTCATGGGGAAAAGCAGCCAATCAAATTGTCCCGATGTCTGTTTCTAAAAATCTCTATAAACATTTTAGAAGCCCAAAATAACCAATCACTGCCACACTTTTCAGATCATTTGCAAAATGATTGAAGACCATGTATGACTTTCTTTCACTTGAAAATCATGACCTACTTGATTTCCCATCAAATCCCAGTAAAACCCATTGAGGTTTGTGGTTTTGTAATGTGATAAAATGTGAAAAGAGTTCTAGAGGTATGAGTTATCCTGCCAGCACATTGCTACTGAGAGAGTTTTCACTCTGGGGTCCCACACTGCCGCCCTCAACCCCCCCGTGACTCAACCTTTCCCAGAACGTTTTTCTGTCTCTCCTTTAAAACAATAGCCAGCTGTATTCCAACACAGAAAGCTGAGGAGCCTTTAACCGACAGGACTGATACCCTAATTAACCATATGGTGCTTCACAGGCTCACCACCCTCAGTCTCTCAGCAGGTAATTGGAAACCACAAAACACCCACAGAGGGTGGAATGCATCGACCCAAAATGGTTGAAATCAAGGCTTCGGAGAAGGTTCGAGATGAGCCGGTTGTTTTCTACTAATTGTCATCGAATGTTCACGTGGGGAAAAAAAAGAAAAGAGCCGTTTCCTCAAATTTTTTTTCTCCCCCCCCTCTATATTAACACTTGAGCTATTTCGGACACGTCTCAACATGTTCCCGTTTCTTGTAGTGCAGTGGGAATAAAACATTAACATCTGACCTGTTTTAGAAAAACAGAGCCGCCCTGAGTGGAACAGGACTGTCCTTTATTTTTGTTTTAGGTTATGACTAAATGCGTTCAGAGTCGCTTCCTGACAGCTTAGTTATTCTGAAAGTCTCTAAGCTGCACTTGGCGATGCTGCTTCCTTTCTCTTTGTGGAAGAAAGCTCCCACCTGTATTTGTGTTTTGTTTTTCTTTTTTTTAAATAATGCTGAATCCAGTCACGTGAGTCTACACTGTCTGTCTCAGTGCCAGATCTGTGAATCACTGACTGAGTCTTATCACATGTGCAGGAAAATTTCTGTGTCAAGCAGATCATTAGGGAAGTACCGTGAACCCCTCGGAGAACCACGATGGAAAGCGTCACGGTCTTACCATGACATAGTAATGAAAACAGAGGTGGGACATTCATTAGTCTACATGGTATTGGGGTTAAACACCAAAAATAACCAAAGACTTATACGGCTCTCTGTTTGTGTACATAGTGGCTGCGTGTGGGTGTGTTCCCATGCAGCTTTTCAATTGCACACCTGTAGGGTTCGTCGGATCACAAAGCCATGCGGGACGGTTGACTGCTTGCTTTAAGTTGACCAGAAAGCGAGTCGAGGAAGTTTACGCGAGCTCTGTGGCTTCTCCTTTGTCTCACGCTGCGCCCTGAGGGGCAGCATGCACCAGTAAGGCGAACAAAAGGTATTTTTGAACACAGTTCTGCCCCAGGGGGAACTGAGAGCTTCCTTTTTTGTTGTTTTTTAGGAAGTTTACATGTGCTGCCATGAGAGGAACAGCATTCTGTTTGCAAGCAAGCTCTAATTTATTCCTGTAATGAGCAATCAAAGCAGTTCACACAATTAGTCACTGACAGTTGCATTTCCTGTTGTAGAGCAGCTGAGTTGCGAGGAGGTCGTTTCTCAGTGAGCTGTTTTACAGGGTGTCTGCTCTCTCAGCCACAGCGAGACACGACGACAGTAAGGCTAATTTTAACATTGTTTACTTTATTTTTGTTAGTTTTTAGTGGGACCTTGTAATTGATTGACTTCTGAATCAAAGAAGTAGTACTACTGCACAAGCCTATCACGATAATAAATCAATGAGTCGCATAATGAATTAAAATGAACGCGACCATTTCCATTCGGACAACAGTTGTTAAAAAGATGCTCCCCTCTAATATTGTTAAAAAGTCACCATTTTGAGAAAGACCTGATGCCTATTATAAAGTAGCGAGTTCGCACTACCTGCCGCTTTTGCCAGAAATGCAGTTTTGGTTTCTGAGACGTCATAATCCATTTTCATTTTTGATTTGGTTGTTTTGGATATTTTTAAATGTTTTCCAGTTCCAGTTTTAAATGAGGTTTTTTTTTTTTTTTAAAGCTTTGGTGGGGTGTATTTGGATCAATATGTCATTATTATTATTATTAGTCGGAAATGGTTTCAAAAGGACAATATTATTGTTTATCACAATAATATCTGGGACGATTTATTGACCAGCAAAATTTATTGTGACGGACCTAGTACTAGATTTTATTAAGGGTTGTCAGAGTAAAGGGGTGAAATACCTATCTCAACTCTTCAGACTTTTTTTTCCAAAGAACTTTAAAACTATTTTTGTACCATTCTGCGATTATGAAATAATCCATAATAAAATACATTCTCTCTCTCTCTGTCCTTCCAATGACTGTCGAACATCACCAGTGGCTTAAAAACAAAAACAACAGGAAATTTAAGGACTCAGTCAAGCTATTTTTGTGTTTAACAAAAATCAAACATAGATTAAAAACATAATTTGTATAATAAATGTGGAAATTTGTGTAATGCTTTTATTTTCTTTTTGATGTCTTTATTATTTTTTCTGTCACGGGTCAATTCTTAAGAGAAACATTTTATTTTTAAATTTGAAGACTGCAGAGAAACATTCTCAGGAAAACACCTGACTGATTGAAAGGATTGTTGAGGACTTTCCATGGCGTGTTAGTATGAGCGCGATATGTTCCGTTTTTCTGAATTAAGCCACGGTGAAGCAACCATGACTCTCTATTTCACTTTCAGTTTTTAGGGACGCGTCCGAGGGAATTTTGCAAACAAACCCTTCGCACAAAAAGCAAAAGTATTCAGAGGAACCCAAACAAACCCTCTTCCTCTGACACGCTCGTGAGTAACAGGCTGTGAGCCATGCGGGCCAAATCACTGCTGGGGTTTATTTAGGAAGCAAGGGCGAGTTTTATGGGTGAGATAAAGATTTTAATGAATCACACATTCTGTCGGCGTTTCCTTCGAGAGCAGAAGTCTTTTATGCTTTTTGATGTGCCACCAGTCTGAGGACGTCCGCGGCGTTTTTTTTACACACGCACACGGGAAGGATTTGTTTTATCTCGACTCTGCTGGTGTGGTATGGTCTTTTATTCCTGATCTTTATAGAGGCTGTTTTAAGTCTGCTCTTTTTTTTTTGAAGTCGTGCTTTTCTTTTTTTTTCCATTTTCAAACCTTTTTCTCTACACATCCCACTTTGTTCTCTGTATTCCACATAATTGCGACGTTTATGTCATCCACAAAAGATCGATTACAGACGTGCCGTTTGTCCAAAACCTCCATTGTTTCAGCTCCTATTCAAGGCGATTTTACAGTAAACCGCCTCATTGAGATTCTGGGATGTGATGGAGCGTGTGTTTTTTTTCTTCAAACCCCGACGGCACCAGGTTGCATCTGACCTCAGCCTCGACCCCTTCCGTCGACTCGCGCCATCATAGCTGGTCTATTTGCGTGCTGGCGTTGGTGTGTTTCTGTTTTGCTCTCTGATTATGTTTCAGCGAGCTGAGGCTGACTACGGTTTCAGCAAATCTTCTATTATCGGAGCTGCTAAAAGAGCTGCAGATAAACTTTCAGATGGCAGAGGCTGGTCTCCGTGGTATCGTCCAGAGCTGTCGCGCTGGCTCTCCTCTGACCCGGCCCGGTTCTCCTCCCCACTCGGACCCACACAGCTGC
Organism: Poeciliopsis turneri; assembly: GCA_922788865.1. Taxonomy (NCBI): domain Eukaryota; kingdom Metazoa; phylum Chordata; class Actinopteri; order Cyprinodontiformes; family Poeciliidae; genus Poeciliopsis; species Poeciliopsis turneri. The sequence goes on from CAKLNU010000608.1 coordinate 745,413, forward strand.
TAGACGTCTTGGCTCGGGGGTGGGAGGTGTGTCTTTTTTCAGCTGTTTGCAGGACAGCTGGCTCTCTGTTGGTCTCTGACAGGAAACAGGATGCTACCAGCACCCCCTAAAAACCCTCAATCTTTTTATATGACAGTTGGTATTTCAAGAAGTGATTTCTGGAAAGAAAAATTGGCCTTGAACGCTGGCCAATTGGTGCAATATTATCTTTAATGATTGCTCTGTCTTTGATTTTCTTCCTCTCTGTGGATCACTGATCCTGTATTCTCAGAGGTGTTTGTGCAGCAGCAACTCTTTATGACCTCATTTCCTCTTCCTGTTCAGCCGTTGTTAATAATAACCTGTTTTTGTTATCCCACTGTTCTCATCATATTTAGGAATTTCCAAATCCATATTCACGACCTGCAAAGTGACTCTGCTAATGGCTTTTCCAAATTTATTTCAGAGATGTCGTGAGACTTTTCTCCCGAAACTGAACTTCAGATACAGAAATATTATAGAGTTAAAAAATATTCATGACAAAATGTCCCAGAAGTTACTGTGATAAACAATAACGTTGTTATTTTTGAGGCCATTTTCGAGTAATATAATAGTGATGGCATAATAATGCAAGTTCAGATATCAATAAACTTCAATTTGTAAAGAACACCCAACAGTGGAACTGGAAGATATCTAGAATAAATATACAAAACGAGCACAAACCATAAATGAAATGGAAATCAAAAACATACCCACAACCAAAGCCATTAGCAAAAAGCATTATGATGTCTCTGTAAGCAAAACAGCCGCCCACCAAGTGGCTAAATAAAATGTTCCAATAAACATTCAGAGGTGAAATGCTTTTCAAAGACCTTGTTTGGGATTTAGAGGCACCAGAGGATCCGAGGCTAATTGAAATTTGCTGACAGATAACTTGATTTGTTGCTTCAGAAGAAATCAGATTAGCCCATTCAGTGCCAGAGGAGCTCTAAACTTATTTCATCTAACATTTCTTCATCACATGCAAGCTCGTTGCTCAGAAGGAGAGGATTTTCTGTTTTCTAAAGGGCTGTTCTTGTGAGTTTTTAAGTGTTAAGAATCGAAGTAATCCCGTCTGTAAGCCTGCCTTTTGAACTCCAGGTGATGAATAGCCGTGCATAGCGCCTGTCCTCGGCTAACACCTGACAGGCGGCCGTCCAGCAAACAACACGCCCTTTCCAAACAACTCTCTTTGCAGTTAGAGAGACGCCCAGGGCCCCCGCGCCTCATTACGTAACCCGGATCCCGCCAGACTCGCGAGAGGTCAAAGATGGTTGTTTCTCTTGTCCCCCCCCCCACCAAGCCCCCACCACCGACCTCCATTGCTGCCATTGAGGGAGGCGTCTCCGTGACGATGGCACAGCCACGCATTGTGCTGCCACAAAGGCCGCTGAATGAGCCCTGAGGAATTCCAGCCTTCCCGCTCATTCCCTCGCTGCACTCTCCCACGACTAATCCCCACCCCTTCTCATTTACACACACACACACACACACACACACACACACACACACACACACACACACACACACACACACAGTCACACTCACTCTCTTGCTGCTCACTCAGACCTCACACTAAAACCACCTCCAAATTACCCCATGTTTTCTAGCTGTGGCTTTTCTCGGCATTGTGCTGCTCCGGTCTTCCTTTTGGTGCAGAATTTAGAATCGGGCTTTTCATTAACTTAGTTTGGTATGTGTTTGGTGTGTGACGAGATGACGAGCCTTGGAAAGAGATTGAAAGACTTGTATAGTGAACCTCAAGTATTTGCAGGGGGTTACGGACCACAGGCATCCGCTAATGGCTAAAACCTACAAATACCTGAGACCCTCCTTGAAAAAACTCATAACTGCCTATTTTAGTAGTTCAAACCTCAAATATACCACGATATGCATTGATACACACCTTGAAAACTATCTTAGCGCTACCGCAGAAGCTAACATCTACAGTCTTATGTACACTGTTGGTGGTATAGCCAATCAGCGCCAAGGAAACTAGATGAGACTCCTGAGTTGGTGACTTTGAAAACAGCAGTCAATATCTTCTCAAGTACCACTGTGCCTAGGTACAAGAGTATTTTCTTTCAAATATTTTGGATGTTGGAAAAAAAAAAAAAAATCAGCAAATATCAGAATTTTCCACAAAGAATTTGGAATTGCATTCCACAGAAAATTTGCAAATACTGAACCGTGAAAAGACTGTTCACTGAAGACAGTTTGACGTCAGGCTGAACTCACAACAATCATTATCTCAAGGTTCATGACAATCAGTATGTAATCCTTGTGCTAAGACAAGGTAAACAGTCTAAGCATTTTGCCATGCCTGGTTTGGACAAAGAAAACAAAGACAACGCCTTAAAATGTCATCCTTTGGATCTATGAGTAATGAGCTTCTGAGCCTCTATTTATTTTATCAGGCAACACAAAATGGTGCATGAATGCAAAGTGGAAGAAAACATAACCACGGTTTTCAAAGCGTTCACTAATAAAAATGTGGTTTATTCAACCCCAGCGTGTTGGCGTGTTCCAGAAGCAGAGTTTATTGCAATTTCAGCTGCAAGTCTTTTTGGTTCTCACCCTTCCAGCTTTGCACATCTAGAGAATGAATAGTTTGCCCTTTTTATGCAAACAGTACAACCTCAGTCAGAATAGACGGAGAGCTTTTGTGAATCTTTTCCATTATACCTCTCTCACAATAGCTAGAGAGGAAACTGGATAAAACAGGAAAGGTTGGGCCACCAGTTTGGCTGCATTTCAGACATTTAAATCACAATATGAATCGATAATTATTGGTATCAACTGATCTGAATGCTTATCATGTTTGTCAGCCATATTGCCCAGCCCTCATTTATGCTGAAATTAAATTACACAGAGGTGGCTTATGTTTACTTATTAGGTAACATCTGAGGACATTTGCTGGATTTTATCTTGGGGTATCTGAGTAAAAGTGGCTTAATATAAATGGATGACACTTGGGTTTTTTTATTTTTATTTCAACAATTCTCTCATTTTCCTTCCACATCACAATTAGGCTCTTCTTATTTTCCAAATGTGTGTAAAAGTCCCTCTCCTCCATAAATGCAGCGTGTGAACCTCATATAAAGCATTTCCTGTTTGTACAGCATATGGGGAAGCCCTCTCTCCCAACCCTCCCAGTTCTCTCCACACACAGGAAGTAGTGGTCACTTCTTCTTTGGGGGTCAATCCTCACAAAGTTAGTCACTCACGCAGCCCCAGATATGGAGAAGCCCAGTCATGTTTTATTCACCAGGCGATTACATCCTCCCAACACTTTTTCCATGCCGGAGTACCATGCTGGGATTTGTAGTTTTCTGCACGCCGTTAAAACACCCGGCTGTGCGCCACCTGGCGCGGTGGCTCCTCTTGCTGTTTGACGAGAACAGAGTGAGAAAACGTCCCCTGGTTCAAAGCGTGCAGGCGGCGGTTCCACATTTTTTACAGCTTCCATGTGTCACCTGACCACCCTGTGTAACCAGGCACACTGCCACTGGCTTGTAACAGTTCTAACAGTGGCGTTTCGTCAGAGCGGTTGTTAGCATGTGTCTGTCTGTGGATGTGTTAAGAGGGTAGTAAAACGTCCCCGGTAGGCTTTGGTGAGGAAGCGGGTGTGGGATGATGTTCGTCAGAGATCAGTGCAGCGTATTTGGGTGGCTTGCTAATGGGCCGTGCCTGGATGGTGACTTTGCTGGAGTGTTTCAGGATGAGTGTGTGTGTTTACATTCAGATGGCTGAGGCCGCGTGAGTCACTCTGTATAGGGAGAGGATGGAGAATCGAGGGGGGGAGGACACGGACGGGGTCCTGATAAAGAGATGGAGGGCCAAACCGTAGCTGCTAGGACTAAAGGAAGTTAGCCGTTGGCGTGAGGGAGCTCTGGGGAATTGTTTCAGCATTGTTCCAGAGAGACGTGAGGGGCAGAAGGAGGGGGTCTTTCCACCTCCTACTCTCCTCCCTCGGCGTCCTCTTCCTGCTCTTCTAGTCCAACTCTCAAGTCATAGTGTTCCCAGTGAAGGGACGCTTTTAAGCACAAGTTCCCAGCTCCGCGATGATCTATTTGTTTGGCTTTACCCAGATGATCGGCTTTGATGTAATTAATTACCGTAGTGGACTAGGTCGGAGTGCGTGAAGGTAAGACTGCCTGGCCTCAATTTAAACCCATTTACCTGTTTTGCCTTTTCAGAAAGCCTTGTGCCGCTTTACATGTTTCTCAGCGTAGACTCGTGGACATGTACGTTTTATGCTGCTTTGAGATGTAGAAGTTGTTCTATAGGCCACGTCTTGATCAGCAGAGGGATGAGATCGTAATAGAGGATTAAAAAGCAGCAGCGTTGAGGGCAGCAGACCAGAGCAGCATGACCAGATTGATGGCAGATTGTTTTTCGTTGCCGGGATTAGCAGCCGGCTCTTGGCTTTGAAGTTTGTCCGGTCATTCAACCCAAAACGGGGGGAGAGTCACCCTTCGGGAAACCTCATCTGTGAGGAGCTGTGGTCTTGACTTCATTCAGCTCTCCGTGCTCTGATTCACTGCTCAGATGTTCCAGCGGCGACCCAGCAGCCCTGCATTTGATCATCTACATATGAATCCAAGTAAATATTTTTGCACGAGTCCCGATATGGTCCCCAGACATGAGTCACACCTATTAAGAGGACCTCAAGAGAGATGTGTTTTGTTCAGTCAGTCGGTAATTTTAGGCTACCGACTTGCACAACACACATACAGGAGTCATTGTCTTGTGGTTTTGACGGGGCTGTTTTGACTGCCAGGCTAAAAATGGGACTCAAGTCTTTAGAGGTTAGGGAAATGTTTGGAAAAGACTTCATGGATTGCTGGAGATTTTCCCAGCCCCACCAGGCCTGCAGTTGTCATATATACTGATGCCGCTATTATGACGGGCTTTTTAAAGAGTTTAGTCTTCTATTGTTACCGAATTTAAATCTCACTTATGTCTTTCTAGGGATAACGCTCAAAGATGGCAGCCAGCACCCGGTTCTAAAGCAGCCATGTTGGTGAAGGTGAACAGCATGCAGCGCGGCCAACCCATCCCACCTCTTCAGCACAGTGCGCACAGCAAAGCCAGCACCACTTCCCTGCACCAATCCTGCAACACGCCCAAAGGAGGACACCTGAGCTCCAGCCAGGGCTATAAAACAGCCCCCTCTGGCAAAATGACCAGTGATGCACGTCAGGGTCACCACATGAGGAAATCCAGCAACGGTAGTTTCTGTTTGGTGACTTCGGACGGTGGCCATCCCAGTCCGCTCCTCCATAGGTCACAGACTTGCACCCCTCGTCCCGTATCTCCTTCGTATGGTTGCACTGCCCCGATCTATGACGAGCCAGTTTCAGACTGTCCCATATATGATGAACCTCCTACAGATATGGAAGTAGAGGGGGCACACCTGTACAATGGACAACATTTGTCTCGTTTGACACCTACCCAAAGTCTCCAAAAGCCCAGACTTCTCCCGCACCCTCCGTCGTCACATCCGGGTTCGAGACACCGGAGAGACCCGTCTTCCTCTGACTACAGCCCAGCTGGTCTGGAGTGCATCAAGCACATGGTCAACGTGGACCCCAAACAGGGGCTTCCATCCAGCTCTCCTCTGCCTGCGCGAGCCACCTCCCCTACGTCCAGACAGGAGCGTGTTTTGACTCTGCCTCAACCCCAACCTTCGCAACAATCACGAGGCCAGTTGAGGGACAGAGAGCCAGGAACCCCAGGTCCGAGTTCGCTGGACAAAAAGCATAACTGGCGAATCCTTGAGGCCACCGTGCAGCGAGCCATGGACGCGCGACACAGCAGGCAGAGCAGCCAGGCCTCGCAAGACTTCCCGTCTACTACGCCGCAGGCCACAGCAAACTATCAAGACTCCGGTTACTCAACGGGTCCTTCTCCAAGCTTGAGAAGAAAGACCCGGAGGAGAATGGGAGGCAGCGGTGGGGCAGGAGGCAGGCCGGGCTCCGTAGGCAGCAGCGGGGAGCTGTGCGCCCTAAATGAGAGACTTATGGCTGAAATGAGGGAGGTGGTGAGTCGCTCCAACACAATGAGAGAGGTGAGAGCGGGGCTGGACCCGGAGATGGGGGAGAGGGGCGCTGTACCTCGGACACGCTCCCCCGCCGACTCACTCAGGTGGTTTGGAGGAGGAGTGAGCTCTGCGGGCAGGTGTCCGTCACGAGAGGATATCAGCGGTGCGCCGCGCTCACTAAAGGGGACGGCAAACTACGGCCCTCCTGCTTTGACCCCTCTGGAGATACCAGGGAGGCAAAAAAGAACCTATGAAAAGGTGGATACATTGGAGATGAGCATAAACAGCCAGGCCAGCCTGTCTTCACCAGAGACCCCAGGACCACCATCACAGGTAACGTCCTATTATAACTATTGGTTGTAGGAGTGGGGCCAACTTGTTTTCTAGTACCTATTTATACTCCTCCTGTCATTATATGTAATAGTTAATACTATGAGCAAAGGCAAAATCTTTCTGAGGCATATTAGTGACTACCATAGTTAGCATCACTAATGCCATTTACATAAAATGTCAATGACCTGCATGGTAAGTGTTTCCTAAAGTGTGGTTCTCACTGTTTGCAGTCTGAATTGTAAACCTTTTCCTTTAACTTAATTTTAAAAACATCATTGATACTGAAAATGGCCAGTTTAAGTCTTCCCTTTGTAACGGCTTAGTTGTTAGCATAACCTGGTAATGGTTACATGCAATATACATACTGATGGAAGAAGGCCAGGGCTGATGAAGCTACACACAGACCATTTCTAATCTGTTGCCACATGAATAAACATTTAAGTTGTCATCCTAGCTAGTCTAACGCTGTCTTTACTCTGTAATTAAAAAGCTTAAACATGCTTGAGTGTATTTGAGCTGGTGGAGCTCCGATTACTGATTTCTCTGTAGATTAGCTGTCGGATAAGAAAAGAATTTGCTCCCCAATGAGGCCCAGTCATGCTTGAATAAAGTATCTTTGTTTTCATCTGTGAGTTGTGTGAATTTTTAGATATGCATGTGTCTAGTTCCTCTAATGCACAATGAACAGACTGTTTGGCAGGGCAGAAATGTACCTGCTGACTGATAAGATTACACTGTGTGCACAATTATTAGGCAAGTCTTATTTGTGAGGATTACTTTTAATAATCACTGTCTACGACGCTCTTGGTTAATCCAGAAGGTTAGTAAACTTCAAACATGAATGGTTAAGAAAGTAAAAGTGATGTTTTGGTTTTCTTAGGAGGATATTTGTTTGTACTTAATCTATGTGCAGGTATTATTGTTGAGAGTTATTACTCAATCAAGTAAAAAAACAAGCATTTTCATCTCACTTGTTTTATTTTCAACTCAAAACTTTCCAGTAAACATTTCGATCACTTAGTCACTTAGTCAGTTTCATGCTTTACTCTTCTCAAATCTTTAGTAGCTAACTTGTCTGATTTTTCTCAACCTGTTTCTTGCGACCCATATGACTATTTGCAGCAAAACTTTTGTTTCTGTGATCAGACTTCAAGATCTTGGTTATCCCAAGAAACGTTTGGTTTATATTTCACTTCTCATAGTTGGCTAAATCGTTTCTTTTACCCATTTTTCCCGAAAGAAAAATAGCTCCCCAATAATTATGCTCATGAGCCCTCCCTCATTACGAAGATAAACTTTATCTCCTATTCTTCAATCCATCAAGAATTCATGTTCATCCACACTGTAGTTAGAAAATATGCCTTAAAATGATGGTCAAAATACTCAGTTTCCTAATAATTCTGCACACAGTGAATGTTTTTCAGACCACACTGAGGACATTTGGTTACATTTGAGCCACAGGACTTTACAAAATCTGCAGAATGAAAGAAATGCGGAGAATGTAGAGAAAAATCCTGCTTTATAACGTACACCTGTTCACATCGTGTTTACTCCCATTAAGGCTTCCCTACATTAAGTCTGATTCATCCCAAAGACTCAGACATTGCACTTTGTGAAGAGTGACCATTTGTAATTATTGAGTTTTATGGTCTTTTTACAACGTGAAGAGACCAAAGTCCCTTTTCAAATACCTGCTGCGTATCACGAATCCGAAAGCAGCAGAATGAGCTTGAACCACATGCTCCTCTAAAGATTTATAACGCCAGTCTTTCTGGGTGGGGTATAGTTACACTTATTTAACCAAGAATAGGAAGGAGTGGACCCCCACTGTAGAGGGGGAGCTCTTCCTCTGGCCTTTCATCAGCTCGTGGCAGTAACCGATGCAAGGCTTTGCTGTGTTAGGCACGTCTGTAATGCCTACTCATTTCCCTCAGCCATCCTGTCTGTTATCAATGCGGACAGATTTCTAATTCTCAAACTCGATGCCCTCTTTCAATAGGTTGTCATAGCCTATTATTATGGCCTAATAATATGTCCACGTACTGCTAAGAGGAACCGTAAGGTAAATGGGAGTCATATATGCATAACTAGATACCAATTCCACTATTAAGGCATTCCTGAAAAGGATTTAAATGGTCCCGAGTCATCGGGCTGAGCACTGCTGGCTGTAATGGCCGCAGTTCCAGCAACAGTCATCGTCCTCTCACTGCTCTCCATCTGCCTCGCTCTGCAGGCTCTGTAAACTCACATGCCAGCTCTGCGCTTGGGCAGCGGAGCCCATGCCAGGCCAGAGAGATTCAGGACATGGCCTCCTTTGGTCAGGAAGGAGGACCACTGAGGCCCATATGGTCTAGGGTTGTGAGGAAGAGGAGAGAGGTATTGTGGTACCAATGCCTGGCGGTGCCACTGCAGCTGACGCGTGTTAGAAAACAGCGGCAGCGTTGAGAGGGCCCCTTAAGTCTGCTGGAATGTTCTTCAGACCCGCTGATAGATCAGGCTTATACATTCACAGAATATACCGTTTGTTTGTTTTTTTTTCTAAAGGACAGGCAAATATTCAATTTTGCTTTAAGTTGAGACAGCTTTCCACTGGTCCATGAGACTCACTGTGAGTAAAAGTACTCCGATGTCACTACATCAAGATATTTGCTTAAAATTTAAATACAAATGGCCTAAAATGAACCTGTTGTTCATTTTAGACTGGAGGGGGAAAAAAAATCTAAAATAATCCAACCTACTGACATACTTTTTTTTAATAGTTGTAAGCCAAAATATAGAAAAAACATTTGCTAAATTAGCAGTGTCCTGGAAAGTCTTAAAAAGTTTTAAATATCTGAAAGGGACTAAAGTATGTCTTTGAGATAGTTTCATCTGGTTGACAATTGATATTTATGAGTCTGTGGTTTCTTTTCTTCTAAACAATATAGACTAATTTTGTCTGAAAAAAGGTGAATATATCTAAATTGATTACTAAAAGTTTCAGTAGATAACTGTGAGGCTTACTGTGCACCGCAAGGAGTTCAAGCTAGAAAACTTTGATGTAAAATTACTTACTTAAGCACGAGCTAATCTGGACATACTTTTAAGTTAAGAAAGCAAAATTTTTACAAAGCTTAATTTCAATAGTAATTGTCCTAAAAATGTTTTCAAAGGTCTCCAGAATAACATGCATAATGAGATGATGTTAGCTGGATTGTTATTCTGTCTGTTTGCATGACTAGCCTGTAGTCTGCTGCTTTACAGATATACAGTTTGTAGCCAGCTGAAGATTTTGAATTGGTTTGCCTTCATAAGCACAGCAGGTGGAGCTCCTATTTTGCTACTGCGAATATTTTAAACAACCAAGTTTGTCTGTTTTTGGTATGCAGGAAAAGTTAAGAAAACTTCCGTCAATCTGCTGCTATCTCTGGCCCCATTAGACGTTGTCTTATGCTATAGGAATGGTGTAAAATTGCAGCAGTTGTGCAACTTTAACCTGTTAAAACCCGAATGTGTCTTAACGCGCCTCAACAATACGGACTCTGTTGATCCAAACCTCACAATTATCGCTGATTATTGGAAACCAAAATCTGAAATCCAGTTTCCCCTGACAGATCGTTTCATTCCACCCAAAGATCCAGTGATTAGAGATCTTGGTGCATTTTATGTTCTACTAAAAACAAGCTGCGCTTTGGGCCTCGTCTAGCTCTGTGTGTTGTTTCTGGCTGTGTGTGGAATATATCTGACCTTCTCGGTCATTTCTTCTAAGGAGTTAGAGCTGCTGCTCACTCTACCACAAAGTTCAGAGGGAGTTCTTGCGAAGAGGGAAGTTTTGGATTTTCTGGAAAGTCGGGTCTGATGTTAGGGAAGAGCCGGGGTTCGGACTCCGATGCTGGTGTGCAGCCAGAGTTTAGGAGGATGTACTCTCCCGCCTGCTACACATCCAGCTGTAGGAAACGAGTGTGCCGATCTTGCTACAGTTTCCCCTGGAGTCCCAGCACTGCAGAGAGGGGAGAGTATTAGGCGAAAGGCCGTCCGGCTCTTAGTGTGACACAATGAAAAATGCAGCTACACTCAAGAGTTTGTATCTCTCTTTGCCTCTCCCTCTTTGTATCCACTACCTCGTTGATTCCCGTCCCTCTCGCCGTCTCCTGCAGGCGGGAACCCTAGAGCTACAGGCTCAGCTGGAGAGCAGGAAGAAAGGCATGGTGGATGGACGGACGGCGTCTCTAGGTCCGCATCGCTCCGCCAGTCACGACAACCGAGAAGGAGGCGATGGACCAGGAGTCCGAGGAGGAGGAGGAGGGTCCTCCTACCAGCTCTCTTACGCTACCCTGCGGCAACCTCCACCGCCGGACATGGGCATGGAGGACTGGGCCAGCAAGCACCTCAACATGCACACGCAGGGGCTGTTCCGGCGCCGCGTCTCCATCGCCAACATGCTGTCCTGGAACCGCGGGTCCATCAAGAAGCCCATGCTGGTCACCAGCGACCGCGCCGTCAGGAAGGAGGCCTGCGAGATGTTCAAGCTGGTGCAGGCCTACATGGGTGACCGGCCGTCGCGCCTCGACCGCCGCCACTGCGCGCTGCTCATCGTCACTAAGTGCTGGGACATGCCGGGGCTGCGGGACGAGCTGTACGTGCAGCTGGTGAGGCAGACCACGGGCAACGCCAGCCCCCGGAGCCTGGCGGCGGGGTGGGAGCTCATGGCTGTCAGCCTGGCCTTCTTCGCGCCCTCGCCGAAGTTTCGCTGCTACCTGGAGGGCTACATTCAGAGACACACGGAGCCCAACAGCGACAAGAAATGTGAGTCTCAGACTGAGGCACAGGGTGGGTCACCTTTCTTTCTGTCTGCACCTCCCTGTTTTGTCTGTGATTTAGGACTTAACCGATTAATCGATTAATTAAATAATCAATTAACTGAAGTATGCAAATTCCAAAAAAACGGCAATTTGGTGAAAGAACAATATACTCACAGCGGTTATTAAGCAAAAATTGTGCAAAAACATCCAAATATTTTAAGATAAAAAATTTAAATAAAATTTGTCTGGAAATATTTTCTCCCCAGAACTCCTCATGTGACAGTTTTTAATTCATCTGGTTCAAATTCTGTGAATAAATCCCTTACTAAGCACCTGTTGCTCTCCAATTATTTATAAATGAACCAGCAAGAAATGTGAGTCGCCGACCGGTTTTGATGTTCAATCAAGCAGGAAAGGCAGAACTTTTCACATGCTAACGTATTTTGTAGCATCTCTTGCTACAAAGGATCAGACTAAAGGAATGCTGCTGTTGCATTTTGGTCAATGAAATATTTATTTTCCTATTTAAAAAAGTAATTGAATTTTTTGTTTTAGGGCTGAAATGATTAATGGGAATCATTGTGATGACTTGATTATTAAAATAATCAACTAATTTAGTAATCAATTAATCATACTAAACCAAGACTGCTTGCTGGGAAAAAAATTACATACTCAGAGTGATGAATAAAACTAAAGCATATAAATATACATTTTCCATTTGAGATAAAAATCCATTTTTCTGTAAATATATTTTACAAGTGGCATTTTTGTTTTTTATTCAATTGTTTCAAAGTCACTAAGGGAATGCATTTTGCATTTTAAGCAATACAATGTTTATTTTCTTATTTTAAAAAGGAACTAAATTATTTGTTGATTTGCATCTCTCAATGCATTTCTAATATTATCTAAGAAAAAAGATTTGTGATTAAATGGAAAATCAGTAGAATGTGCCAATCTTTTGATTAATCGATTGTGAGAATAATCGTTAGTTTTAGCCCTTCTGTGATACTTTTTGATAGCACTCGGTCCTTTTTCCTCATTTTCTGTCTGTGTGAGATGTAATGGTGTGTAGGAGGCCAGATTTAACCATGGAAAACGGCGTCTTGTTCTCCCGTTTTCCACCAGAAAATTGATGTTTGCTCTCTTTGTTTTCATAGTGACCCAGTTTATTTTGGACCAGCAGGAACTGAAGCTCAAAAAGAACTCAAAGTCCAGAAAGAAGCGGAAACAGAACACAGAGGAGGAAGAAGGTGCGTTTTCTCGCTCATCTGCATTTTTCGAAATAAGTCTCGGATGTCGCTTTTTCCAAGAAGCGAGCGAACCCCACTTGCGCCAGCGTTTCTGTCGGATAACAAGCTAAAGCAGGCCGGGAGTCCCACACATGGTTTTCCACTCTCCGCAGAAGCCGTGCAAAACCGTTACAAATCAAACGGACTGCTCCCTGCGGAGCGGCCGCTGGAAGAGGGATGGGAAACCGGGGGCCGTGTAGTTTGTCAGATGAGAGCGTCCTGATGTACTGGCACAATGAGTGGGCTTCACAGACAGCTGAACAGAGAGGGAAAAACAGTAGGACGAGAATTTCAGATGGGGCTTCACAGCCACAATGGTTCGCTCTGTGAATCATCCTGGCATCACTTCAGGTCATTTCTTCAGCAGCAGCTTCCTGTCACCGACTCCTTTGACGAGGGCGGTTGGTGACATCATCGTCGTCATCCAGCACCACAACTGCGGCCTCGCGTCGAGCTGCTGTGATTCAGAGTCACACAGAGCGAGGCTGAGCTCAGAGGTCAAAGGTGAAGCCCACTGGTTAAAGATCAAAAAGAGGAAAATAAAACCTACATTGACAGTCAGAGCTGGAACACGAGGGGCAGCTTTGCCAAAGTCGTTTTCACATTTTGACTCTTAAGTTGAGGGAATCTGTTGATTTGAGATGAATTTCCGCGTCAGGAAAAATCTGGATCAGTGTGTTGATTGGAGAAGTATTGGTTCCTCTCTAATCAAATCTGACCTTTAGGAAAGAGTGGCCAACTTCTGTTTTAAATGTGCTGTGAAAATAAATTTGACATTGACATGCAAGCAGCCAAAGAGCTTCAGAACTTACACCAACCATAACCGTGTAAATCAAAAGTTCACAACAAGCTTTTTAGAAGGTCAAAAAAACGAGTTCTTTGGTCAAATGAGACCAAAAGCCGAACTTTTGGGGTTTATGGAAACGTTAAAAGAGCCTGAGTGCTTGCAGGAATGCTTTAGTAGCTTTAGCAGCTGACCAGATCAACAAGCAGCTGTGATCAGCAGCACTGGAAGTTGTTTGGTGTCATGTTGTTCTCAGCCCGCCGCAGTTCTCTCAAGCATCTAATGGGCTCCTATTTCTCCCGGGCTTTGGTCGCTTGGTTGTCGCTGCACTGACGACGTCGACGCTGATGCAAATATACGCAAATGGTGGCGTCAAACCAGCAGCAGCAGCACAGGGAGCTGCCCTTTAATGCTTCTCTCCCACTAGTTGTTCTGCGACTCTGCTGGGAGCTTTTGTTGGAGTACAGAATAATGTTGAGATCAAGGGCAAATTATTGCCCTGATGTAATTATAGTCTGATGTTTGTCAGATCAACATTTCACATAGGAGTCACCTGTTTACAATGAATCTAAGCGCTTTGACCCCAGGGAACATGTCAGGATAGTTTGTTACTGTATAAATCCCTGCAGAAAGCATCTCCCGCCTCAGGTACTCGCTTCGGTGAGGATGCTGAAGAACAACAATAAAACCCACAAGAGTGCAGTGTTTGGCTCAAGTTACCTCACTGATGAAAGATTGGGGATTATACCCATGCCTCAATGTCGGAACTTTCTTTTTTGGTTTTTACTTTGAGTGCTGGAGAAGGAGACTTCTGAGGTTTCTCAATGTGTCCAGTTTTGGAGGGGGGGGGGCAGCTCTTGTAATTTGGAATGCAAACAATTAGTCGACTTACGATTAATTGTCACTTAATTGTTTATTAGATTCAAATTAGTTCCAATCGATCAACTTGTATCGTCCGATTGGTGTCAAACTCCAGTCCTCAAGAGCCGGTGTCCTGCAACCTTTAGATGAGCCTCCGCTGCACCACACCTGAATAGAATAATTAGGTCATTAGCAAGGCTTTGGAAATGATCAATTAATCGATAGTCAGTCCTATTGGTCAGTCAACTTTAGAATAACTCACTAATCGATGGCTTGTATCCCTACTTGTAATGCATTTCTCTTCTGAAATATCTTATGGCTCCCAATGCAGGTGTCAGACAGGAAGCCCCTCGAGCTGCTTCTTCTCTGCAGAGGCCTTTTAAATGTGTGTATGCTGATGAATCACCTGTGTGTGTGTGTGTGTGTGTGTGTGTGTGTGTGTGTGTTGGGGTGTGTGTGTGTGTGTGTGTGTGTGTGTGGGAGTGTGTGCGTGTGTGTGTGTGTGTGGGTGTGTGTGCGTGTGGGGGTTGGATCGTACCTCAAGCTTTTTGTAGCAGCAGTAAATCTCGGCTCAGCCTGACAGTTTAACCGGGTACGCTCTAATCCCCACATGCCGGCGTTGCACCGTCAACGTATCTCTCTAGTTACCGCCGCCCGCCTCCCAAACTCTGCCTCCCGTTTGACATCTGTGGGAAATAAAAACACTGCTGTTCCCGTTCGTGGGAAAGAATCTAAATCATTTGTTGTTCTGTGCGTTCAACGCCGACCGACGCTTCCAGAGTTTTTACTTTGAGATCTTTTGAGGACACAGAGAGAGAAGGCGGTTTGTGTTGTGCTTTTTTCTCCGGAGAAGTTTGGTTTTCTTTGGTCCTGAGTGTTTGCTCGCTCTGTTCTCCGCAGGCCTTCCTGTCAGCACGTATGCCAAGTTCTGCCACCGGAAGCTGCTGAAGGTGGCGATCACTGGAGGCAAAAAGGTAAGCAGGGCAGAAAAAATTGTTTTGCTTGAGGTTTTCTAAATACAATTTATTTTTAAATGGAAAAACAAGATGGGAACAGAAAATTGTTTCCATCCATCTTTTGTCATTTTCCATCAGTCCCATAATTTATCCATTTTTTTTAGCATCATTGATTCTGTCTATCTGCTTGCCTGTCCATCCGTCCGTCCTCATCCATCAGGCCATCTGTTCATCCTTTAGTCCAACCATTCATGCTGTTTTATCCATCCTCTGATTTATGCAGGTTCTATTTTTACTGTAGAAATGTCACAATAACACGCTTGACGATAACTTGTTCCAGAAAGTTTTGTGATAAACGATAATATTGTTGATTTAAGACCATTTTCAAATGGTATAGTGCAAGTACGCCTTCTGAAAGTCCAACAAACTTTAGTTTCCAAAGAACATTTAACACAGGATTTTGGAGACATTTTAAATATCCAAAAATAACCAAACAAAACAATCGAATCAAAAAATAAAATGCATTATGAGGTCTTGACAAAACAAAATTGCCCTTTTAAACAGATGGGAGGAAAATATGAAAAAGTGCCTCTCAGGGCTTTTGTAAAAAAAATAAAAGTGCAAGTAAAAGTGTCTCTCAAATGTTTCAAACTGGTGGCTCTTCACTAATATTAAATGGCAGCATCACTTTAAAGAATGAAGCAAACAAGCATGAAAGTTGTACCGCTCAGTTAAATTTATAATGCTATTAAAAAAACTTAGTGCTTATTGCGACAGCCTTAGTCAAAAAGTTAAGAGTTTGATCATTTCAGCATGTGGCTGAAAGTCCTGAGAACTGACCAAGTTTGAGTCGACGAAAGTGTGATGTAGAAGCAAAAGCTGTGCAGGAACACAGTGCAGGACATGCGAATCAGCTTGAAAAGAACGGACCCCCTCTGAATCATCCGTCTCCGACGGAGACGTAATTACAGGTGTGCCGAAACAGTCACAGGCAGAGACGTAAACACAAGACCCAGTCACAGCAGCGCACCTGCAGGCCTGGCCGTGATTTGCCCTCCCCGCCCCCCTGTGTCTCCTTGACACACTTGGATTGTAAATCTACCTCTTGCTTCCCCGTTACCCTGCAGGGTCTGCGTAAGCCCACCTTGGAGGAGATCGACCACAGCAGACGGGCCATCATCACCCCGTCTCTGTTCGGCAGCTCTCTGGAGGAAGTGATGGAGCGGCAGAGCGAGCTCTTCCCAGACAGGAAGCTGCCCTGGGTGCAGGTCCAGCTGTCCCAGTATGTCCTGGCTCTGGGCGGGGCGCAGACAGAGGGCATCTTCAGGTGAGGCGGACCCCGAGTCGGCCGGCGACGTGCCTCGACACGAGCGACACTGCGGCGGTCTGGCTAATTAAAAGGGGTTCTCATGAAGTACATGGATGGCTTTTATTGCATCTGTAGTGTGTGTAAACAAGTGTGTGTGTGTGTGTGTGGTCTTGAGATTCCTTTTGTTTCTAAGCAAACTTTGCTCATAGCCGCTCTGTGTAACGCGATACAGGATGATGTGTGTGTTTACATTGCTGTCCGAGCGGCAGAGCACGTGGGGGCCTCTCAGTGATGTGTGTGTGTGTGTGTGTGTGTGTGTGGAGAGTTTTCAGTCGGATTGAATTCTGTATGATCTCCACGTGTTTACAAATCAGATCCCTTTACGAAACAAACTTCTTCACGTCGTGGAAAGTCTCTGGAAGGCACATTTGGTTATGATGACTTCATTGTGTGTTGATTCTCATCTCCAGTAAAAGTATGGCTGTCGGGATGAAGAGGTTGTGTTTAAAAAGCTGCGTTTTAATTCAAGTTAATTGAATTGTCTGTGTTTATGTTGCACCGATTCACAACAAATGCAAATGCACCGAGGAGCATGCGGAATAGAGACAGAGGTCCCTCTAGTGGCCAAACAGCGCAACTGTGGGATTTTTCCGGCTTTTTAGCACCGAAAAAACTTCTGATTATCAATCAGAATCAGGCGATATGGAGTTAAAGTTTGATCACAATATTTTCAGGTACTATGTGATAACGATAAGTGAGAACAACTATGTAATGCTTCTCTATTTCAGTAACTAAAAACATGTTGGAAAAAGGCATCTAAAAAGTTTGTAAACCCGACTGGGTCCCGACAACTCAGTCAGTTTGGAGGTTTTATTAAACATCATTAATTGTAATTTATTATGAAAATGATCATCAAATTTACTATCAGAAATTTATCACAATAAGTAATATACACTGCAATAAATGCCCATTTATTATTAGATTTTCTCATCTACAGACAATATATATCTACCCACAATTCCTTCATCGTGATTTAAAATGCGTTGCCAGTAATTAGAAACTTTTGATTGTTTTTTTTCCTGTTATGTGTTGATGCGTTGAGGGACCATTTACATACACCAGCTCATTTTCTCCTACATGAAATCATTTGAAATATACATTTTGGATTTTAATTATTTAACAAATGTTTATCATTTTTTGAACCTACCACACACACACACAAACACACACACACACACACACACAAACACACACACACACTGTATGTCTGGTCAAAGAGTCTGGCAGTGGATGATATAAAAAGTGCCTTTCGATTTCATTTCCCTAAACGGAGCAGAAGTGGTTTTAGTACCAATCTACTCCAGTCAGTTCCTCCTGCCGCAGCCGCAGCGGCTACACATGAAGTTAAAATTGGACTAAATGTCATTTAGGAGCTAAAATGTAAACTCAAACCTTCTTAAGGCCTAACTTTGTGATCTGATTTGCTGAAACCCTAACGGTTTTGTTTTTTTTCCTCTGGTCTTCAGAGTGCCCGGAGACATTGATGAAGTCAACGCGTTAAAGCTCCAAGTGGACCAGTGGAGGATTCCAGAGAATCTCTCTGACCCCAACGTTCCAGGTATGGGTTGGATTTATAACCCAGAGACGTTTTCGCCTGCACACTGTTCAGGTTTTGTGGATTAACACGGTTTCCTTTTGACGAAGCCTCTCTGATGAAGCTGTGGTATCGGGAGCTGGAGGAGCCGCTGATCCCGATGGACTTCTACAAGCAGTGCATCAGCAACTGCGACGACCCGGTGGCGGCCATTGCCGTGGTGCAGTCTCTGCCAGAACTCAACAGACTGGTTCTGTGCTACTTCATCCACTTCCTTCAGGTAAAAACCCTGCCTGGAACAGGGATGCACCGGTCCGTTTTTTTATTTTCCTCTTCCAATACCAATGTAGGAATGACGTTTAGCCTCCGCTGCCGATTTGATACTGAAAAACTGCTGGTTTGACTTTGAACGTTTTTTTTTGTTTGTTTGTTGTTTTTTTTTAAACAGACGCATATGTATTGAATTCCAAATGCATTTGATAACTGCACCAGTGCAGCTCACTTAAATACATCACTAGCTTCACAAGCTTGATCAAACATGTAAAATCAACACAACTTTAATTTGTTTTGTCAGTGCAGCTAGGAGTAGAACAGCCAATGTAAATAATAAACTGAAATTGACTAAAACAATAGGTTCAATTATAACGTATAAAAATATAAACTGCAACAAATCTTTCAGTTAGTTCAAAATTAATTGGAATTAAAAATGACAAATTAATAATAAAGGGTGACATCACTGAGAGCACACATTATAGAATTATACTAAATAGATCTGCCCTTATTGATCGAGCACATTATTATTATTTCCTCTCCTCCTCCCTAGTATATGGACCGATAGATATTAATATTGGATCAATGCATCTCTACTTTCATGTTGACTTACCAGCCATCTGTCATCCAAATATTGAGCAAACTTATAACATTTAGAAAAAAAAGTGTAAAAATAGCAAATAAGCCACAGTGACTCACTGGATGGATGATCCATCCAATGCGCCTTCATCTTTCCTTCCTTCTCACACCTGCGTCATCTCCAGGTATTTGCCCAGCCGTCCAACGTCGCCATAACCAAGATGGACGTCAACAACCTGGCCATGGTGATGGCCCCCAACTGTCTCCGGTGCCACTCGGACGACCCGCGCGTCATCTTCGAGAACACGCGCAAAGAGATGTCCTTCCTGCGGATGCTCATCGTCCACCTGGACACGGGGTTCATCGAGGGCGTGGTGTAGACACTGGAACGCCCAGAGCGCACATATCGGCCACACATTTACAAACCAGCGGAGAAAAAAAACAAAAACTCAACACTGTCTCTGTTTAGGTCACACTGGAAACTTGTTGGGGTGATGTTTTACAACTCTTAGAACATGTGTGTGAATGCTTGTTTTTTTTGTTTTGTTTTTTTGTCAAGGCTTCAGTTTCAGATTTCTACTTGTTTAAACGCGGCACGTGAAAACAGGCTAACGCTTTATTTCTAACTACAGGGCTATTGCTACTGTTACTGCTTGGTCGAGCAAGGTGGGGTTGAAGCAGGATTCAAGATCGAAATTATTCATTTGTAAAAAAAGAAAAATTTATTTAAGCAGTGGAAAACTTTCCCCCCCAGCTTTCAGATTTTATTCACGTGCGTTTGTGTGGTTTAACAGTGTGAACAGAAATCACCTTTGGTTTTTTTTTTTTTTGTTGTTGTTTTTTTTTAAATTGTGTAACCCAAAAGTCAATTAAAAGAACTCTTGTAATCATGTCTTATTGATAGGTTTGCCTCGACTGCTTTTATTAGTTGTACTGACGGCTGCTTTAGAGATCATTTCATTGAACAAGAACTAAAGAGAACATATATATATATTTTTTTTTTTTTTCCCCAAAATGGAACCTCTCACAAAGCCTGTTTTTGCAATAATAAGTATTTTGTTTGTCGTCAGTCTCTCAGTTGGAATTGTTCCGGGGTTTTTTTTATTTTTTATTTTTAGCTCAGGTCCTTAAGGGGAAACGATGTGTGTCGGATGAATATCGCTGACTGAAATTCAGTTAAAAACACCTGCAGAGAAAAATGAAGTGTCGGCGAACTCTCCTCAAAATGTAAACTGAGCTGTTTGTAAATAAACTCTGTGTGGAAATTTGTACTAACCTTCCGGAAGTATATCCTACTTATCTAGGTTACGGGGTGGGGTGGCTTGTGGGGATGGAAGACGGCTTCGGTTTCACTCTAAAGAGCAATAAAAAAAATAAAAAAAGAGATGTGTAAGTGAGAGGCTGTGATTAACAGCTTGTTTTCCTGCTGTAACTGCTTGCTATTTCAACAAAAACAGATTCAAACCACTTTCGGCATATGTGTGTTTGCAGGCTGTCTTCTCTGTAATGACTGACTATAAATAAAAGTTTGTTTATTTGTTGATAAAGTGGATTGTGGTCATGCTAAGATAAATTAGCACTGGTAGCACTGGGGGTTTTTTGACTTGCAACTGGGGCAATTCAAAAACACCTTCACATAAGTTTAAAAAAAAACAACTGGAATGTTTCCATGACGACGCAACACAAGATTTAGAAAGAAATTCCTCATCAACCACGACAACCAAAATCCAATATGGCGACTGCGTGTACGCCGCATCCCAACAATGTTCTTCTTTTTTCCTCTCACGAAACCTGATGCGACTACAAGTTTTTAAAACCACGATCGTATTAAAAAGTTCACAATGACAGAATAAAAACGTGTCTTTAAACATTTGTAGTATTTTTATGTGACATGGAACTACAACAGGTTCACAATATTCCCCCCAAAAAAGATGATCTCCATCCAGATGTTTCTCTGACTTGGGTGCTGTCCATCTGGAGCAACTTTAGAGACCAGACTGTTCATCCACAAATCAACTGAAGGATGCGGAAAGGTTTCTGGCAGAACTGCATGTCTCAAAATTGCTCTGGTCTCTTTTATGGATCGGAACGTTAAGTTGGATGCGACGTCATTCTGAAACCCTAGAGAAGGCACCACATGTTGTCAATGAACTGCCTGCAGCAACCTTAACTTTTAGGCTTTAATTGTTCGACTTTAATATCTTTCCACATGAGTTATTCTCTACATGAGACCACTTCCTGCAGCATGGGAGCTGTTTCATTAGAAGGCCGTGCATTATTAATACATCCTGGCAAAATTTAATGGATTAAATGAGGAAGGATCCATTTTCTCATCACTCGTCAGTGAAGGGGAAAAGAAAAGTGAAATAATTGCCATTTCCTTACAGGACAACCAGGCTTGTTAATTTGCTGCGCAGCATTTCTGAATACAACTATTCAACTGCCTAAGCCTATATGATGTAAATTATCTGAATTCACTTGCTGCTTTATTTTGAACCGATATCAACACTTCAGAGAAAACTGAAATTACAGAGCATTTTCAAAAATAAAGAACAATAAAATGATGCTTTTTGTATTCTCCATAATTCTAGAGAGTTAAGGTAAATTTAAAAGTAGAAAAAGATTATAAAAACTTAAAAAGTCAGATTGTTTCTGCTTCATGGCAGTACGTTGTTATGTCCACTGGCCAGCAGGGGGCGCCCGAGAGAACGCTACTTCTCTTATACAGGAAAATATTAAAACTTGCATTAGCATTTTCCCCAACACATATTTCTGAATGTACTTTTCTGTAGAATTTAAGCTGTAGCATAAAAATGTAGCAGGTTTTCCAGTTAGCAGTAATTTACTGTTGCTAATTGTAAATAATTTCTGATGGTTTTGAGGTTAGTTTTGTTGCGATATGAAATATAACTGCATGATAATCAGTAAATAGTCAACAACTTGTACTGACTTCCTTCTTAAATGCTGAACTCCGCGTACAGTTTCCAGACAAAGTCTGTAAGTTAAAGACCAATGATTCCACAATTTATTGACGACTTTTATTTGAGTAAATCATTTGATTTTGGCCCCAACTCCACTGCCGCTGCGGGCGCACGCAATGTGTCGTTTGTGAATATTAAGCTTGTTTATTTTCCAAATAAAGGAACGACCACGTTCATCTAAATAATTAAATTACCAAGAGTTCAGTGCGCGGTTCACGCATGCGCACTGCGCCTCTACGCTACCCGCGCCGGTGGTAAATGCAAGCGAGAGAAATTCAACTGCGTGGTTTGGAGCAGACAGGCGGAGGCGGCTGTTTCTGCGCAGTCCAGGGATCGCAGGCTACATTTTCCGCTCAACCTGACACTTAGTGACTGGAGAGCAGGTAAGAGGCTTAAATCCTCTGACTACGGCGCATCTCCCGAGTTTGTACCGCCGCGAACGAGGCCCTGTTTGTGGCGGCATCACGCACTTGGTGTGATGCCGCATGTCGGCTGGGAGAGTTCAAAACAAACGTGACGAAGTAAATAACTGAACGTCGTCCAAGTCCGTTTGTTTGCTCTGTGTTTAATGACTTCGCCCGTCTGTCTTTCGGCGTGGCTTCCTCCTCGCTGGCTGGGCCGCCGTAGATACGAGTGCGGCGTCCCAGTTGGAGAAGTTTACTGTTTTGCATTTCCACGCCGCTCGTTCGCGGTTGGAAAAGTACGAGGAGGTAGGCCCTTAGCGCGAGGCCAAGGAGAGCCCACCTTGTGACTGACAAGGGCGCGTCCAATCGCCAGCGAGATCCAGCGAGCGCCCGCCCACGCTGCGCCGCCTCGGCCAATCACGTCCCTCCACACCGCTGACGTCCAGCTGGTTCGCCTCTTGCTGCGCCCTGTGGTTATAAAACGCCGGACAACAAAGTGCCAGAGGCGGTGGAAGTGGTCAACAATGGCTTATTGGGAAATGAAGCACGTGTTCGCGTGGGGTCAGTTTCAGTAAAAGCTAAGACATTTTGCCCACCGATGTGGTTCTTCTGCTTAAAGGAGACGGTGCTCGCGCCCCTGCGTAAATCTTAGCTCGTCTATAAAGTGATGCTTCCATAAACGCGAAACTCTCACCTGTAAAACCTCCAACAATCGGAGCCTGTGAGGCGGTTCAAGCCCGGTCTCCTCCCGCCCCGCCTGTCATCTTTGTCTCCCTACAAACCGGGTTCGCTCTAAAACATCGCTTTCCACACCGGCCGTGCCTTTTTTATTTATTTCCCCCCCGCCCCACGTCGTGCTCCACGTTTCGCCTGCCACTCGAGGACGACCGCGGTGGGTCTTTGTTTCCTATTGTGTCTGTTCGGCGAAGCGGGCAGAGCAGAAGACACGTGGTCCGGGGAGCGTGGAGACATCCGGTGCTGCGGGTCGCAGTGCGCCGCATCGGTGGCAGCAGCCGGCGCCTCCACCATGGCGGACCTCACCGGGCTGCTGCGCGCTGCACACAAGTAAGACGATGCCGGTGTTTTTCAATAAAAATCGTCGCTCGCGAGTTGAAAAGGGCGCCGGGACGTCAGCGTGTCCGCCGCCTCCTCCTCCTTTTCTTCTTTTCCCCACGCGTAACAAAAGAAGCGGCGTTAGCGGAGGAGGGATGATGCGGTTGCCTTTTTGTTTTTTCTCCTCTCCCTTTAACGACTGAATGAATCCGCTCTCGTTTAGGCCTTTCTTTAAGCCCACGGCGTTGGAAGCGTGTGAAACAGAGCGGGGTTTATCGCTTCCTGGAGGCTTTTAACGCAGCGGGCCGGTCGACATGCTCCGTCTTTTATGTGTGAATGTTTCTCCGGCATCATTTTGGGTTGTTTTTTTTTGTGTTTTTTTTAATGTCACATTCTCATTTGAATATCTTCCCCGCTGAACATATTCACCATCATTTCAGGGGCATGGCTCACCTCACCGGTCCAGTTCCCATCACCCTGCACACAGTGGAGCCACTGGATCCACTTCTTATTGACCTGCTGTTCTGATTTGGACCAGTTCTCCTTTTAGAGGGAATGTAATGCATTAAAAAAAAAAAAATCCTCCTGCAGGTTGTTTGATAGAAGTAATGCAATTTAATCTGGCAGCAATGGGAGAAATGGCAAGAGCGTGTCCAGCCGTCCGTAACCTTGATGTGATTTATTTACTGGTCAGTGTAGCTCTGAGTCCTGATCTGTTTGTGCTGCTGCACCTCCAATAATCTCCTGCAATTTACTCTATTCATTTATTTATATGAATAATGTCGATTAAGCGCCTGCTACAGATGTTTTTCTTCGTGCGCCTATTGAGCTCCAAGCAGAACAAAACACTAATAATTTAATTAGCAATTAGCCGGTTAGCTTGCTGCTTGTTTCAGTTGTATTTTTGTGTGTTTCTTTTTCTGTGTTATTTTTCTGTCAGCCGAATCTGAATTCTAATCAGAGTCGGTGTAGCGGCCTGCTTTCAGCCAGCTGACTGATGGTGTGCAGCAGCAGCACACGGCTTTAATTTGTGCTTCAAATTCATGGGGCATCTTATTAAAGTGCTATAAAGAAAAGCTTTTAAACTCTCCACTTCAACCCTGCTGTCACCTGGCCGTCGGATTCCTCCGAGCGCCGTTGTCTTGGTTACGCTGCTTGGTTGTTGTGTTTCTCCGCAGAAAATGGCGGAAGTTTTTATTATCGGTAAGAAAAGCGACAAAAAAAAAATCCGATTTAGCGTTGGATCCGAAAACCTCAGGTGAGAGTCGTTACATTTGGATCTGCGGCCGAGACGGTGCGTCTCTCCAGTCGATGCCTGCGTAACTTGCGACTCGTGTGATTTTGCAGAGGGAATCTGCTCTCTGGCGTTTTCCAGCAGCGTCGTTCTGCTGCTAACTTGCTGTCTCACTTCCCCTCCTCGGTGTCAAACCTGCCACTCAGGTTCACAGAGCCGAGTTTATTCCACAATATTGGAGACCGGCCGTGGAGCCGAGCGCCTGCAGAGACCTTGCCGGCTCTGTGTCGTATCTCTGTAGCGCGGCCAAGGTTATACGAGTGTAGCTTTGTGTTGGTATGTTGTTGGTTAATGTGTGTGTGTGTGTGTGTGTGTGTGTGTTTGTGCAGGAAGGGAGCCTTGATGTGGGCAGTATGAGTAAGACGCCCCCTAACAGAAGAGGGATAACATTTGAGGTGGGAGCTCAGCTCGAGGCCAGAGACAGCCTCAAAAACTGGTGAGTCATGGCCTCGCTCATTCTTTCACTTCCCTCATTTTCTCACATTCAGCCTCTTGCAGCATATTTTCCTTTTTTATTATTTGATTCGACTGGGGATGGTTGGGGGGGGGCACATATTAGACTTTTTATTTCTTAATTTTTCCTGTGCCAGTAAACTCTCCACCCCCATCAGATTCACCTCTCACTGAAATCATGACAAGGGAAATCAATTTCTTTCCCTCTAAGGTCACATTATGTTGCATTTTGATGGCTGTGGGAAGTATTAAATGCAACACCGATTTCGATTTGAGCCCCAGCACAACTTTTTATTTTAATTTTATGTTTGTTTTTTTTTTGAAGGTATGCTGCCAACATAGAGAAGATTGACTACGAAGATGAAAAAGTGCTGATTCATTACCGCCAGTGGAGCCACCGCTACGATGAATGGTTTGACTGGACCAGTCCGTACCTGAGACCCGTGGAGAGAATTCAGCTGAGACGGCAGGGCCTGCACGACGACAGCTCACCTGTAAGACGGGGGCTGAAGACGCTCCGCCTTCGTTTTGTTCACGCCTCCTAAATGCTAGCTTCTGCTTTAGCTTCAGCGACGCTTTAGAAAGCAGCGCTGCTCTTAGGAGGCGCCGGCTCGCCAGCAGAGGATGCTAAGATCACTGTGTTCTTTCCTCCAGGGCTTTCATGTAAATGACAAAGTTCTGGCCAGCTGGTCTGACTGCCGTTTCTACCCAGCCAAGGTCATTTCTGTCAATAAAGATGGTAAGTAGCTTCAGCTTCTCCAGATGCACATACATTGTTTGGACCTCTTAAGTGATTCATATTTTCTCATGTCGCAATTAAATTGAATGGATTTAATTGGATATAATAGTCTAGAAAAAGTGTGACATCCTTTTGTCTTTGGCACTTCAGATATAAACTAATTCCCTTTAGAGGTCACTCTTCTTTTAGGTAAGAGTCCAGTTATGTCATTTAATGTGACTATAAACATGACCCTGAACACAGCATCTCCCTTATGAAACACGGTGGGGGCAGCATCATGCTGTTGGCATGTTTTTCATTTGACGGGAAAGAGAAGCTCCTCAGTTGATGAAGGTACAACCAGGCCGAGTCAGAGCCAGTTTTTAAAATTTTTTGTGAAATATTTTCTTTCATTATTTCTCTGTTTAGGTTTTAATATAAAAGTAATATAAAAGGTTTCCAAAAAGATGATTGCTACAGTTTCTTGATATTTGCACAGCCTCATAAAAGAATAGATCCAAATAAAAAGTGTCGGGTACTTCTAGTGTCCTTCTGCTGTGGAAATTAAATGGAATTATTCCGTGAAAAATTGCTAAAATCTGGCATTTGTTGTTGTATTTTATTTTTAAAAGGCAAGTTATTCCTTTCAAAATGCAGCAAAAAATGCGATCAGATAATTGCTGACTCCAGTGGATTGAATGGAAATGAAATCTGCAAAATTCTAGGAAATGATCCGTTTCCTTTAACGTTAGAGTTTTGTGCTGCTCTGTGGTCCTCTGCTTGATTAAAATCACAATTAAATGCACAGAATGTTGTAGTTCTAACACGAGAAAGTAAAAAAAATCAAGGGATTTTTGCGAGACACAATATGGAGTTGTTTGCGTCCAGATTGTGTAAAATCTAGTTTGCTTCGGTTTCTGTGTCTTCACCTTCAGCATCCTACACTGTGAAGTTCTACGACGGCGTCATCCAGACGGTGAAGGGGATGCATGTGAAGCCTTATATTAAAGAGGTAACGTTCTCCGTCCGTCTGTCTGTCTGTCCGTCTTCTTCTGGCTGATTTCCAGAACTTCTTTCTTTGTTCTGATAGAGAGGCGGAGCCGGGGGCAGATCTCGGTCCTCGGACAAGAACGCGGTGCGAAGGGCCCCGAACCGCAGAGACAGGAGGCCGCAAGACAACGGCTGTCCCAAAAACAAGCGCGCCCGGCGCAGCACTTCGGACCAGGACGAGGACAGCAACAGCGACGATGAGGAGCAGGAGGAAGGCGCAGTGAACGACAAAACCCCCAAACTGAACGGCGTCTCCGAGGCCGAGCACGCCGCTGCCAAACAGGAGGCGGAAACCTCGGAGCAGAGCGACCCCGCGGACGCCGAGAAGGGAACGGGACTCACGAACGGCGTGACGGTGGAAAAAGACGACGGGGAGACGGAGGGACAGCGCCGCCTGAACGGAGACGTGAAGAAGGAAGAGGAGGAGTCGGAGCAGAGCGTAACTAAGCCATACAACACGGAGCCACCCAAGCCATACGCGGAGATGCAGAGCGAGTCGTCGGCGCCGATGGAGCAGGACTCTGTCACTACGGCGACCGCCGAATCCAGCGGCGATGCGGAGCAGAAGCCAAACGTCCAATCAGAGAGCGCGCAGCCTGCAGCGGACGCACCGCCTCCTCAGCTAGTGAAACGTAAGCCTGTGGCAATAAAATGAATAAATAATAAAAAATAGATGATTCAATTTATTCAAAAGCTGAAATTTTGCTTTATTGTATTTTCAGCGGTACGGAAGCAGGGCTTCCACAATCCCAACAGATTCAGCCGAGAGCCATGTAAGTCTCCTCACGTACATCGCTTTTATCTCCTTTTTAAAAAAACAAAAAACATTTTGTTCTCATTTATATTTGTTCAGTGTACCGAGTCATCAAAAACCAGCCTCCTCCCGTCCTGTCCATCAACCTCGACCACAATCCCTTCAAGTGTGGCGCTCCAGGCTGCACAAAGTCATTCCGCAAAGCGAAGCTGCTGCATTATCACATGAAATATTACCACGGCGAAGAGCCGCCTGCGGAGGGACCGCACAGCCCCACCAGGAGCGTCCAGACCAGGGCTTCTGACAAGCAGCCCGCTGCTGCTCCTGGTCTGGAAAGCTCCAAGAGACGCCGCACCATTTCTGCCTCTATGCGTGAGTTCCTGCCCAGTTCCACTCGGGTGTAGAGATGCCAACAGTAAATCAAAGATTAATGGTTTATTAGGTTAAAATGAGTTCATATTGACTAACTTATAAAGTCCGTTTAGACCTTCTGTTAGTGGTGTAGTTTGGCCACCGTCCAGCAGAGGGCGCCGCTGGTCATAAGCGGAGCCGACTGATACAGAAATTAAAGAAACAGTTTTCAGTTTGTTGGTATGCAACACTGCTGACACAATGTTAATGTCATTTTCTTAATATTTGTAATATTACTGTTAATATTTTTGAAAAATATAACAAAACTTAGGATCCAAAACTTACCAATTAATCATCAGTGTATCAATAAGATCAATCAAATTTAGATTTACTCATTAATCAACAACTTGCATCGTTACTCGGGTTCCTGGACGTTATGAAGACGCTGTTTGAATGAACATGTCATGACCCACATGGGTCATGTTGTCATCATGACCCTCAACAAGAAGATTCACTAGTTCTGAATGGTGACATCCTTTCATTGCTCGGTACATGAACTAATTCTAGTTCTTTCCATTCAAGACTCGGTTGGAGCTGCTGCGGCTACACGTGGTGACATTAAGGCTGCAGGCAGGCGCACATCAGCCCCTCCTGCAGTCAGCACCCACAGCCACCAGCAGAGGGCGCTGCTGAGGGAGAAGAGTAAGGAGAACCAGCTGGAGAGGAACCTCTGCCAGCTGCAGGACAAGGACACTGACAAGATTTGCTTTGACATTGGTGAGTGTGATGCAGTGTTTGGTTTAGTGAAAAACAGATTCAGTGTAGTTCGATATTCATCTTTATTCCCTGTTTAGGATCATGTAAAGTATGTTTCCTTTGCCGTATGTCGTATATGATGTTGCATCTCCCACTGTTGGGGTCGACGTGTGGAAACTTCAAATGATTTTTGCACACTTTTTTTGTTCAATCAAAGGCAGACAGTACCTCAGATGTAGGACACAGAAAAAGTGTTTCTTCTGTTCTTGGCAATAAAAACAGGATCCAGGGCTGTTTTCATTTCAAAACACTCTGTATTTTGCCAAGTTAAAAGCAGATTTGGGTCCAGTGGCTTGGATTACTAGTTGTGATCCTAGTTACCATGAAAACGGAAGAAAACCAGAAAGCTTGCAAAATATTATCTTTGTGTTGCATTAACATTTTAAGTAGGTTTTGATTTGGAAGCTGTAGTTTTATTTAAGCAAACGTCATTTTTGTCATTAGACAAAAATAAAAACTTGGAGTTAAGTTCGGAGAATTGTTAGAGATGCCAATAAGTGTTTTGTTTTTGTTTCATCACAGCTAACTTATGCTCCTCCTCTACAAGATGCATTTCTTTTTCATCTTTTTTGCACCAGAGGTCCAATCTTCCTGAAAATCTTTGTGTTCACATGGCCTTTAATGTTCATTTCATGATCCTTAGGGAAACCCAAAGAGAAACCCAAACAGAAGGACTTCCTTCGCATTAAGCTAAAGAAGAAGAAGAAGAAAAAGAAGGCCAAGTCTGGTAAGAAGCAGGTCCCCAGAACTGGGCGAGGTCAATCATCTGCTGCTCTGCATGTGCGCTTGCTGTGACGGCTGGCCTGCTAAAAGCACAAAGCGCTCCATTCACTCCTCTTGGTGTGGTGACTGAGCTGGTGTGTGGGAGAAGTGGAACATTTCTGGCTGCTTTGTCTCTCCAACATGACCGCCAGGATGAGTCGGATCATTTCTTTTTATAGTTCTGGGGGTTTTTTTTTTGTGATTTAATTGGCTGGACTCATACATTCATCTCCATGTTCCACACCTATACTGTGTTTGAGATGTATGTCCAGGCTGCCTTCCTTCAACTGTGACGGGGCGATGGGCTTAAAATAAATCCCAATTTTGAAAATTATATATATTTTATTTTTTTGCAGAAAGAAAATCTGTTCTTTCCAATCTTTGAAAGTTTTTTTTTTTTTTTTTGCTGTTGTCTTTGCAATTTTTTTTTTGATTATTTTATTTTTTTACAAACAACAGAAAACATTTTCAAAACTGGTATTTCAGTCATCCCTACTGTGAGTCAATGGGGCCACACTACAAGAATGTTTTAATTTCACCGTATTGGGAGAATAAAGATGCATTGATACAGGAAAAAAATGTTCCAATGCAACGACTTTATTCAGGAAATGGGACATTGTTATCGTATTATTTTTGGATTTCTTCTTTCATTACAGTTTTTTTGTAATGAAAGAAACTGTAACCTGGCCCTTACATTTTGACACAGAGTTGACTTGAATTAAAGCCCAGATAAGTAGAAGCTGTAAAATGCGCTTGTTAATCAAGATGGCTGCCTTGGGCACGGTGACATCATCCTTAACTATGGAAACCCAATAAGTGGGTTGGTTGAAGAAAAAGCAATTTTTTACAGCCACTTTTTATTTATATATATATATATATACTCAAAATAAAATATTTAATTAATCGATCAGCCCTTCCTCTAACCACCTGTGTGAGAACTTGTTGTTCCATAATCTACCAACGTTGTTTTGTGCCACATTTTGTCGCCTCCTGATGGGCGTTTTGTTGAGCATTTCCACATCTGACGTTTTTGTTTCACATCTGCTCCCCACCCCTCCCTGTATTAACAGAAAACACTGGTAGTGAGGAGAATATTGACATCTCAGTATTGGGTCTCCACTCCAAATTGAATTTGCCACTCAAATTCCCCCTCTCACACAATCACAAGCCTGAGGCCTACCCCAGCAGGCCCGGACACAGCTACACAGAGCAGATACTTGTTGATGGTGGGTATATCTATAACTGTGTGTGTACGCTTCAGTTTGAATAAGTGTGTTTGACAGCTGCTCCCTCCTCCTGTCTTTTATTCGCTTGGGATTCAATCAGCCATGCTGCCAGCTTTGCAAATAATATGTAATTTAATATAGGATGCAAATATTGCACCAGAGACAATAGCAATAGAAGCATCTTTTTTATTTTATTTTTTTTATAAATTCAAATTAAAGTCCACTTTTTCTTTGAAAAATTAACATCATTCTAGATATTTTTTTCTAGAATTCCTGCTCTAATAGGTCACATTTCTTTAAATGTATGAGAAGATGTGGAGTTAATGGTGTCGCTGTGAAACAGGGTTTTGCCAGACTTTTGGGTGAAGCCAAAATGATTTGGAAATGACATTTTAAGCATCATTCAGCATGTTATTCTGGTGACAAGCATTACTACCTATAATGGAGATGACGGGAGACGTAAAACAAAATTCTAAAACTTGACTAAAGTGTGTCACCATTCAGTTAAGTGGTATGAAACAAAAAGTTTAATCCATCTTGCTTGGTTTCAATGAACATGAAATGTCCTGATTTGTTGTAGGATATAGTTTTTTTTGTTGTTTTTTTTCCAACATTTTTGCTGGCTGTAGGTGGATTTTTAAACAGCACTCAGTCCGATCAGAACTGAATTTGCTTTCTACTGTAATAACTTCCACTCTGAAGAGTGTTGTCAGACCGGCCTAGTAGCTGACAATAATATCTAACATCAAACTGATGGTTGGTTGAATCCTGAGCTTTTCTCTGCTGCAGTGGCTTTGCTTCATGATTTAACCTGCAGATTCCCATTAAATCATCCAATTACCCAGCAGCTTCTGGCTACTTTTACATTCTGCCGTGGCAAAATTGACACAAAAAAAAACAAAAAACCCCAAACGTTTTGAAGTCCAGCGGTTGTGCTTTCCCCCCCCGCCCCCCTGTAGACGAGGACAGCATCAGCGACTGGTCCACTGACAGCTGCGGCTGGAGCGATGACGACTTCGACGTGGACCTGGACGTCACCACGCCTCCCCTCAGCGTCGACTCCGGCGCTTTGGACTCCACCGACCAGGAGATCGTGCGCTGCATCTGCGAGGTGGAGGAGGAGAACGACTTCATGATTCAGGTTGTGCTGGTTTGTGCTTCGCTTCCCCACACGCTTCGGTCGCATTTCAGCTAACGCGTTTCTCCTGTTCGCCAGTGCGAGGATTGTTTGTGCTGGCAGCACGGCACCTGCATGGGTCTGATGGAGGACAACGTCCCGGACAGATACACCTGCTACATCTGCAGAGATCCGCCAGGTGAGACCGACGCGCAGTTTCCTTCAGCCACAGCCGGAAAAACGGATCTGCTTGCATCAGACATGTAAATGAAACAGTTTATTTATAAAGTAACAGATGGCAAATATACTTTGGAATAGTTTCTTCTGATTGTAAGAAGAGAATTCGTCCAAAAAGGTGTTAATCTTGGTTTGATTTCAGCTATGCCTGACATCAGAAATTAAAATCACCTGTGAATGAGCTTGTTCACCCTATAAATCATCAAACGACATGCGCTATAATAATCAACATGTTGGAATGATACAACTTTTTATGAAGTGTGCGTGTGAGAGCTCTGGTGGAGTCGGCTGCACATTGTCCAAAAAAACCACAAAGAAGATTACTTCCTGTTGTCTTCTTTGACGTTTCCATCAGTAGTAACATCCGTCTGACTCCTGTGATGTTAAAAAAGCGTTTCAATCTGGCTGAATAACCACCTCGTCAAAAAAACGTTATGTGGAATAACGTTAGCTTTATCAAACTGGCGTAATCAATTCAGTCTGCGCAATTTTACTGCAAACGCAGCTGCAGTTGAGGAAGTCCTTAAAACAAGATGCCGCTCGGGACAGGAAGAACTCAGCAGTTTGTAAGAGATGTGTCCTCCATCTTAGGTCAGAGGCAGAGTCTGCGCTACTGGTACGACCGCGAGTGGCTGACCAATGGCCACATGTACGGCCTGTCCTTCCTGGAGGAGAACTACTCCCACCAGAACGCCAAAAAGATCACCACCACCCACCAGCTGCTGGGGGACGTGCACCACGTGGTGGAGATCCTCAACGGGCTGCAGCTCAAGATGAGCGTCTTACAGTGAGTCCGAGGCGTCGCCTTTAAACGGCGCCGTGGTTCATTTTCCAGAAGCTTCATTGTGGAATCGTTGCAGGAGCAGCACTCACCCAGACCTCAGGCTATGGCAGCAGCCGTGGAAGCACTTTGACCGGCCGCGGCTTGGCTCGGACTCGTGCCGCGGCAGCAACGCGGCCCCGTCCCCGCTCACCCCCGACGAGGACATGAGCAGGGGGGAGATCCTGATGTCCAACGCGCTGGAGAAGCTGAGCCGGGCCGCCACGGTCGCAGTCTCCGCCGCCTCGTCGTCCTCCAGCTCCTCCTCCCCATTCCCGTCTTTCCAGGACTCGTACATCACCAGCGAACACTGCTACCAGAAGCCGCGGACGTACTACCCGGCCGTGGAGCAGCGGCTGGTGGTGGAGACCAGGCAGGGCTCCGAGCTGGAGGACAGCATGAGGAGCACGGAGGAGCTGCTGGAGCGGGAGCAGCGCTTCGGGAGCCTGCTGGACATGGACAGGCCCAAGTCGACGGGACACAGCAACAAGGTTCGGATTCATGGCACTAGTTCCTGAAGGGGTTTCCATGAGGGAAACTCTTCTAAAAGTTGTAAAAAATTAAAATATGACTGGAAAACGTATCACAACATAAGCGTTTCACATCGGTTTATTGATAATTATTGTTTTGTTTTTTTTTTTGTTTGAAATATCTGAAATACTCCCAATCCTTTATTCTTTCATCCAGACATTTCACTTCACGGCGTTTTTGTATTTTTCAACATTTATGAGGCACTGTAGCGAAACCTGAAACTGCTACTCAACAGGTTGTTGCTAGGTAACCAAAGAACGAGTGAAACACTTGATGCCACTAACCTAGCTTAGCCTAGCCGTGAGAGGTTGCGCCAACATCCCCCAGCATGCTGTGCGGTTCTGAATCAGTTTGAGCTTATTGAACATTCTATCAGATCCATTGTCTATTGATATTGATTACATGCCTATCACAATAACGTGTATTTATCACTCACTCAACCTAAAACAGATTTTCCTTCAGGACAATTTTAATCAGATTTTAATGCACCGTTTCTCATAAATGTGGACTAAAACTATTCATGCCTCATTTTCATATAGCTGTTCATTTGTGATCTATAATTAACTCTCTTTTCAAAAGTCATGTCTCCTTTTCAAGTTTATCACTGAAATTTCTACAATAACAAAAAGGCATCAGCAAAAAACACATTTATTCAAACTTCATCAATCTAAAATGTCTGAATCGGTTGTTATAAATAGATGTCGGCATCTTCTAGTATTGATAGCTCAGTTAGCGTTATTAGCAGCAGTTCCATTTCAAAGCATCAAATTTTGTTATAATTTAGGTTATCCCTTCTAGCGTGAACTAGAAGGGATAACCTAATTATTGACACATTATTAGTAACAACACACTATTGCATAAAATGGTAAATTGAAATTCTTTAAACCGTTTCAATTTACTAGTGTGGTGCTGGAAAAGTTTCCTTGAAACTTCTTGAGTTTTACTGTGGAAAAAGTGTATGAACCCCATATTAAATACTGCAAACTTTCAATAACTTCCCCACTGAAGAGTGTTGTCGCCACAGTTGCCTGGTAGCGGCTCGTCATGTTGCGTTCACTGATTTTTAGAAAATTCTACCTTTGAGTATCCGAGCCATTTTAGTTGTAGCCTAAAGAGCGTTTGTAAAAAGCCATTTGAATTATCTTGTGTTGTGCTACTTTGAAAATATTTACTGAAACTAAATGCGGCTTGTCTTTATTTTTGTCATAGGCTTTAATGGGTGTGTCATGGTTGCATACTGAGAGCAGAGAGGATGATGGGAGAGACCTGGCAGATAATGGCCAGTACCAACAGTGGCAAATTAACCTGCTGGATCACATCGACGCTGTCCAGGACGAGGTCTCTCATAGGATGGACTTCATAGAACGAGAGTTGGACGGTAAAGAGGGGGGGGGGGACAGCTTGTGCCGCGTTTCAGGCCGATCAAAGTGTCCCTTAACCTCTGACCTTCTTCTTTTCTCCTCCCCAGTGCTGGAAAGCTGGCTGGACTACACCGGGGAGCTGGAGCCTCCGGAGCCTCTCGCGCGCCTCCCTCAGCTCAAACACCGCATGAAGCGGCTGCTGACGCAGCTCGGCAAGGTGCAGCAGATCTCCCTGTACAGCTCCACATGAGGGCGCCAGAGGTCCGCTGCGGGTTAGAGCGCCTCGCGGCGCCTGGCGTGGTTACGGCGGAGCGGCAGAAGAGCCTCTCTCTCTCTCTCTTGCTCGCTCGTTCCGACCTCGCTCAGCTTCCCGCCGTCCGAGGTGGAGATATCGACATGACCGCAAAACGGAAAAGCAAGCATCCTTTGCATCAGGATTGAACACAAAGAGCCACCTCGTTACAGTAAGAGGGGGGAAAAAATCCAGAAGGAAATCCTTAGGACCAGATTACACTTAACATGGCTCTCATGCAACTAAACCTTGTGAATGCCTTTTGTCCGAACTGCCGCTGAAGGTTGCCCTCTCTCTCTCTCTCTCGGTGCACAGTGCTTTACACACAGCTTTAGATTCAAATTGCAGTTGTGTACTTGAACCAACACACTCTTTGCAATAGTGTTTCGAACACATTTTCGCTTTTTTTTTTTTTTTTTGTGCATCTCAGACTTTGCTTTTCTCCATCTGTCCTGCCATATTACGTTGAAAATGTGTTTGGTTTTTTTTTGTTTGTTTTTTTAGACAGGTGGCGATTTGAAGACGTTCACTGTAAAATTACGTTTCAAAGAGGTCTACAAAAATGATCAGTTTCCTATTATACACTGTGAAGTTAATTTCTGTCTCACATGAAAGGTAGGCTCCGTTTTTGGCTCGTGTTTATTACTTCATCTCCTTATTTTTACTTCTATATTTGTGTCGCTGTAGCATTTCGAAGTATGATTCACTGGGAACTTGTAATGTGGATTCCTCTTAACATAGCATTTTGTGTAAGTGTAATATATTATCTAGAACATGTATAAATTTATTTTTATCTCATTCTCTTTCCTCTGTTTTTTTTTTTTCTTGTTTTTTTTCCATTGATTCTTCTTGTTTTTAAGCCATCATTCAAAATGTGTTCTGAATAAAAATACAGATATTGTATGCTAATGTACTGTAACTGTCTGTCTTAGAAGCAGGGAAAATGTCAACAGCAATGCAAACAGATCTGGAACGCAAATAAACTATCATTGTTATTAATCTCTACGCACGTCTTCTGTGACGTTTTTAACAAGCGTTCTGTCCGTTTTCAATGGGTTTGATTGCCTTTGTGTTTAGGTCGCGGCTCGCACAGTTTCAGCCGCATCTATTTCTGTGCAACGCGGATTTAAAGATGTGAACCAAAATGGCTTCCGTATGCCGATGGAAATCAGAAGTAGGATTAGGGAGGCCCAAGAAGAGGCGTTTCGATTTCCCTCCTTGTGCAAGAAATTCAAACTCGAGATCTGACCTGCAGCACAAAATCGCCACCTGTACAAGGAAACAGAAACTGGATTTTTAAAATAAGTTTTCTGAAGCTGTCGGGGAGGAAATATTTTTCTGGTCGTTGCTTATTTCAGTCACATTTACTCAAGATTGAAATTTGAGACTTTGTTGGATTAAAAGGTTATTTTGAAAATCTTGTACCAAGATGAGAAACATTTTCAGTTCATGTCTGGTGAAATCTTGTTAGCACCTGCTCTATTTTGATTTACTAAAAACAAGTCGGTCATATTGATTAATTGAAATATTGCTCAACTTATGTTGCACTGTCATGTTTTCAAGCCTTTATTTCTAGTAATTGTTTTTCTGCATTTTCGTTATAGCTAATGAAAACATCTGATTATTTTTATTGGAAATGTGAAAAGTATGCTTTTAATCTGACAAATAATCCTCATTGGAATCCATATTTTTACTTGCAAAGCCCATTTCTACCACTGGACTCAGAGTCAGGTTGACATTTCTTGTTCAAAATTGAGATGCTCAGTATCTACTTGTGCTTATTCCTGTTAATTGTGAACAAAAATCAACTTATGTGATTCCAGTAGTCAGTTTCTCTGAAAGTTGGAACTCTACATAAAGCCAGTAACACAATAATGCCCAGGTTGCTTTTGTAGTTGCCTTTAGCTCATCTACATTGTTGGGTCTAGTCTTTGTTTGTGAAACCCAATAAATTCTCAGTTTGATTTCAGCCGGGTTTGCTGGTTATAAAATCCAGTATTTGTATGTTTTGGCAGTGCAGGTATAAAGGGTATCGCACTTCTCAGCTTACTCTAGGTTGATTTACTGGTCCGATCCTGCCATCACTCATGGATCAGGACCAAAGAAAAAGATCCTGGATGGAAGAGACCGAACTGAGCTCACTCCGACGGGCTGCTGGACTCAACCTTAGCGGTGGGCTGAGAAGGTACGACATCCAGGGCGAGTTCAAAGAAGAGCTGCTGCTTCTCCACATTGAAAGGAGTCGATTGGGACGTGTGATCACAAAGCCCTCGATTCCCTTTGTAAGTCTTCCAGACTCGACCCACTGGGAGGGGACCCAAGGAAAGACCCAGGAGTCACTTGGAGGGACTTTAGAATGTCCAACAAAGTTATCTCACCACAATTTATTTTTTGTATACTATCAATTTTTTTCAGCAGTTGAATAAACTTACTATGAGTTTACATCAGGAACTAATCTGAAGAAGTAACAGTGTTACTTAATGTATTTCATTTAATCGCAATATTCAGCCACACTGGCCCATATCGCATAATTCTCTAGTATGGATTGTAAAGGAAACAGCACTTTGAAGGGCCTGCTTTCTATAAGATAAGACGATAGGAGTTATATATTGAATGTTTGTTGTTCTTCATGCAAAGTATTGTAATTTCTGAGAAACTAAAGCGACGTTTCTTTATTTGACTACTAAAACTATTAAAATTAACAGAAACAGCCCCTGGAAACATATCAACGTATTTGAAATGGCAAGTTTCCCTTTTTAAATTGAATCACTGAGATTTTTAAGTGCGCCTGTTTTTTTGTTTTGTTTTTTCCCGAACGGAGTGAGAACTCCTGTTCCTTCCTCCCATCTGTGTTGCCGTGCCGCCTCCTCTCATTGGCTCCTCCGCATTGTCTCCTCCGCAGCGTGTAGTTCCGCCCACAGACATACAGGCTGTCGTAGGAAGGAAGCGGCAAGCAGAAGCTGCTTGTTTTCCACAGCTCAAAATACACATTTCTTTGTCGCCGTTCAGCAATTTATCGAGCGGGGAGTTCACTTTGATTCGCCGGAAGCCCACTTCACCGACGAGGTGAGTCTAATTGTCCGTGTTTACCCCGGAACATCTTCAATTTGACCGCAATTACAGATGTGCCCGATGCTACAGGCGGATTAACCTCCTCGGCTTTCTGGAGTCAGTGCAGTTCGCTCTGCTGTTAGTCTGTCTATACGTTTCCCTGTTATTTTAGGCGAACCGCGTTGGTGGCGAAAACGTCCAAAAAACAACAACAAAAAAAACCAAACCGAAAAAGTCCAATTCTACCGCTTTAAGCCACATGTTTGAGGGCTGAAATGAGACGCAGCGGAGTTAGAAAAACTGCCGTTGACTGGATCTAGTTCGCGTGCTGCTCCTCTCTCACAGAGATGCGACATGAACACACTCAGGGTTTTCATCTGGATGCTGAGCAGGAATGTATGTATATATATATAACCGGAAATACATATATATATATATGTATATATATATATATGTTTTAACCGTGTACGAATTAAATTAGCTGTAGTTTTAACACGAAAAAAACCCCCAAAACAAATGGGAAAAGGCCTGTCACGATGCGTTCACCTTCCTATAAACCGAGCTAAAGAGAAACGCCAGTTAACAGGTTATATTTCTGACGAGCTCTCACAGAAACACGTTTCCCTGCTAGTCTGATTTGAGCAGAACACGTCATAGAGCCTTGACATAATGAATGTGAAGCTCAAAATAAAAGTTCCTACTAGTTGGTTGTTTTGTAACGATCACGATGTTTAGATTTTGTTTTCTTCTTTTTGTAAAGAAGGAAAGGTACAACAAAGTTCTGATCTAGTTGTGTCAGAGTTAATCTGTACATTTCACTGCTGATGTCTGTCATTATCAAACAGATCGGCTCACTGCTTTCACACATGTGGTGTACTCCAATGTCAGCAGTGACACACGAAGGTCACGCTGGTGGCGGGGTCAAAAACCACCACATGGGCTGACCTCAGTGACCTCAGTGTGTAGTTTGAGACTAAAACCACGTGACGCACACATAATTTCACCTATCTCTGATTTTAGTAAAAGATGGTAACACTGGAAGGTCATTGTGACCTTTTTTTCCCCCGACTTCTTCAAATCCTGTTGTATTTTTCAGTCCATATTTCACCATCATGCTGTTTGACTCATGCTCTCTGTCTCTGTCCTTAAACGCATCACATGATTAGCAGAGTGTGAGTAGTGTGTGTAGCTTGCCCGACAAACAGCAACCATGAGTTTGTTGACACTCGCAACACTAGCCGAGTGTGGAGCAACCGTCTAGAGGACCGTTGCTCCACCTTGAAAGGCGACCAGATAACAGATTAGCGCCAAAGCTGGCGTCTTTCTGCAGGATCAGGCTTTCCGGGGTAATAAGAGGTTTACGGCCATGTTGTCAGAGTGTGTTGGTTTGATTATTACACTGAGAATCCACTGCCATGCCAACGGGACGGTCAAAAGTTGTTCATTAATGCACCTATTGCCCCCAGGGTGTTTAATTTTGTTGGAAACGTTTTGCTTTAGTGTCTTAAGACTAAAGCAAAAGGAACCCAGATAGAGATACACCCGTAGATTTTATTCTTTAAGCTTTTACCTCCTGAGAAAAATGCAACAAATTATAAGTAAACAGCAAAAGAAAAGTTCCCACCATGAGCTGCTATTAAGTACTTAAAGAAGTAGCAAACGTGACATCACACTGCACAACAGGCTTCATGAAAACTAAATTGTTATCGATTTGGGGATTATTTTCAGGGTTTAGCACTAATAGTGTCAATAACATGACTGAAAACATCAGCCTCCGTTTGCATTCCTGAGATTATGCGGATCCTTAGCTTAACTTGGAGATTTCCAAAAGCCTCCCAGTGCTTGTAAATCCAGCATGTTCCGTGACAGAAAGCGGCTGAAGGGTTCAAAAGAACGAAACGGAGCGGGTTGGCTGGTCGGCCTTTCTGTTGTCCGCTCCAGCCCGAGTCTCTCCTTCGACTGGTGAAGGAATGTCCTAATTATTAGCTTGAAAAGGGATGAGACGACCCAGGCTAGAAAAAATTACTGGTAAAATTGTGAAATGAGCAGCAACTGCCGACTTTTGGTTGTCAACAATTTGCATTTTCTCTGACTTCATTTTAAGCTCCTCACTGGGCCTGTTAAGATGACACATTTTGCCTCCATGGTAAATTGTCAGACATTATTGTGCTAAACAATAATATTTTTGAGATGATTTTTCAACTAATGTAATGATAATGATGTAATGATAATGGCATAACAACGCAAGAACACTGAGGCCTGTCGCAATACATTTCACTGGATGATGAACTGGCCCAGAAATTATTGCGATATCTGATATTATTGTTATTTTGAGACCATTTTCAAGAAATGTATCAATAATAGGATTATAATCTTAATCCAGATTCTCAA
The DNA here is from genome assembly GCA_922788865.1 of Poeciliopsis turneri. Lineage (NCBI taxonomy): Eukaryota > Metazoa > Chordata > Actinopteri > Cyprinodontiformes > Poeciliidae > Poeciliopsis > Poeciliopsis turneri. Next base: position 785,895 of record CAKLNU010000608.1, read on the forward strand.
AGACTAGTAAACTGTAATTTTGTTCACAACACCCCACACTGGAAATGGAAGATAATTTGAACATCCAAAATAAAAACTGTAAATAATAGGAAATAAAAAACATAAATAAACAAATTATGAAGTTTCTGTGAACAAAGTTGCTCTTCAAAAAATATTAATCATCAGAATGGAAATTATTGCACTCATTCTACTTGATTAGTTTCTTATTGCAACAAACTTGCTGATGCAGAAATGGCTAACTTTTAGGTCTTCTCACAGTAACGACTTCCACACAGAAGAGTGTTGCTGCTAGTGCAGCGTCATATAATAGGCATGGTGCATTCACTGCTCAGAAAAAGATGTCGTTTTCTGAGTTTCGAGTCGTGGGATGGCAGCAGTCAAGTTTAAGATCCACAAATTACGGTCCCGTCCGTTTCGTCTATTTACTTCCAAGAATAATTTCGCCGCCCGGCCCTTCTTTGTCACAACACAATCCGTGAACCATGTGAAATAATTTCAGGATGTCCGCATTAAGCAAAACCGATATTAAAGCCCTTTTCAGCTTGGATTACAGCGTAAACTTGATGTATTGCAGGGATTACCCTGCACATAAAAAGGCAGAAATGCTCTTGTGTGGAAGAGGATTTCTTGTAGCAGTGGCAGGGGATGAATGTCAGGCCGTAACACCCAGCAGAGGGATAGAGACAGTAATTAAGCCTCCGTGCTGACAGTCAGTCTGCCTTGTGTTTTTTGTTTTTTTCTCTTCTTCTTTTCCACCCTCAGCTTTTGCTGGTCCAAAAATCGATCCATGTTCAGACCCAGAGAACCAAACCTGAAACACCTGCCTGGTCAGACCTTACTGTTGATGCACAGACTCCAAAGCCACTGTGTGACTTGTGGATAAAAAGTTACATATGCTTGAATAAATGTTCAGCTGCAGTTTTCTTGACATTTGCACATTGCAGCATATAAATACTCTTTCAAAATGGAAACATTGTTGTTTCCTGTGCAACATGAACGTGCTTGTATTTAAAGTGTAGGATTAACTTTGTTTTCTCATAAACGTCATTAAGTCATAATGGCGTTTTTAATCTGGCTTCTAAAATATAAAAACTACTAAAGTAACTGACTTTTCAGATGAACCTGTTTTGTATAAAACTGCAACATATTTGGAAAGCAAAAAAATTGGCATATGCTCATAAGACATTGCGATAGGTTTTGCGATTACACTGTATTTGTTTCTCATAATTGGTTGCCAATTATGTTACTGGCAACCAGAGTTTGGTTGAATTTCTTTCAGACACGATGAAAGGAACCAATCCCAGCTGATTAATTCACGAGATTGTTCATGCTAAGCTGGCTGATGTTGCAGATTACGTTGGCTCAAACCTTTGGCGGTTCTGTCACCAGAACTTTCAGGTCTTTATTGTACACATTCCAATTTTTTTGACGTTCTGCTCTTTATGGAGTGAAGCCTGCTAACACCAAGCTGCTACTGGACCGGAGAGCTCATTCAGCTGCATCTGAAGAGCACAAAGGAGAGTTATCACAGAATCTTCCTCCCAGCAGCTCTCTTCCAAATTTTCAGTGATTCTCATTTTTAATAACACCTCCCCTGTTAATCAGTTTTTGTTGTCAATAATATCAGTTTTTAAGTGTACTTGGATGCTTAGTGCTTTTTAAAAAATGATCTTACTCTGTTGCACATTTGTTTAGATTATAATACTCCATTTTTTAGGAACCACAGAGTATTTAATGTTGTAAATTTTACAATATGGCATGTTATTTTCAATTCAAGTTTCATATATTGTCACTTTTTGTCTGTTGCAGCAGAATTTCCCCTTTGCGGGACAAAGGACATCTCTTCTGCTCTACTTGATATTAGCCCTTGCTTAGTCAGGCTATCTGAACAATAGCAACTGCTGCTTTAAAGACGGGTTTCTAGGGTTGCACCGCTATTAAAGTTTGGGCCAATATCGGTACATTAAGACATACCGATGAATAACTAACATCAGCCGAAACTGATATTGGCGCTCATATGTTGTGCGTCCCTCCAAGTTTCTCTTTCTCATAAGCAAAGGTCACAGAAGTGACAACAAAAAGTTTATCAGCCGTTTATCCAGCTGAACATGATTAGCAGCAGGTGGGGGAGGGGATAGTTCGCTGGTATTTACGAGAACTTCCGTCGTGCCGCTGCCCTCTCTGGTGTCCCCTTAAAACGATATAAAATGCAAAAAAGTTTTGATGCTGCAACTTTTTAAAACTTTGATATACTTTGGGTTTGGTCTTCTCTGGTCAGTTACTAATGGTTAGATTTACTAACAGGTCACCAGACAAGTCCATGTTCACCAGTCTTCATGACATCAAGACTACAACCAGTTTCAAGTTGAGTTCTTCTCTGACCTTCTCCTCGAAAACAAAAATGGCTGCTATCATCATCATCATCATCGACACAGTTTGCCGTTTGTTTCTCGTCATGAGAATAAGGTCAACATTGTTCTTTGTGTCGATGTCGGCCGGACCCTTCGCTCCGTTCCTCTGCAGCACGTTTGTATCTAGAAGTCATTTGTAATTTAAGATGTTCCAAGCTTCGAGTTTCAGCCAAAGCGTTGCTAATGTGAGGACTCTGCCTCTTCCAGGAGAATATATGTCTCCCGGAACAAGGCCGGCTGGAATTTCAGACGGCTCCTGAGGTTTCTTGGATGTTTTTTTTGTTTTTTTTGTTTTTTTGTTTGGTTGTTGGGACGATGGGAATGCTGAGTTTCCTGAAGGCAAAGATGAAAAGCATGGCAGTGGCTCAAATTGTACCTGAGACCTGGTATCTTGAGTGAGGTGATAAGGAGAGTCATTGCGTTTTATCCGGCGGAGAGCTCCCCTGCTGGAGCCTGGATTCTGTCTGTCTCCATTTTCAGTATCAACTGCAACAGCAGCAGGTGGGGATGGGGAGAAACAAAGCTCAGGTTTTAAGCTGAACCAAAACATTAAATCCAGGTTTCACATGCCCCCCAACACACTGCCTGGGAACTTTTTCACACCTTGTCATCCTGCAACCACCAGCTTTGATGTATTTTATTAAGGTTTCATTTAATTGACCAACACAAAGTAGAGCAGGAATATATGTGGTTGGAAAAAAGTTGATTTGTTGTTCCACCTGCTTTCTGTTTATACTATAAACACAACCTCTCGCTGTGTTTATTGAACACTATAAACAAGCTAGTAACAGAAAAAGAAGCCTTGTACTAGTGGCAAAATAAATGAAAAGTTGTTTTTCAGACTAGAATTAATGTTCCCATTGTTATTAGTTAAGGGCAGATGTGAACATGACTTAAAGAATGTCAGCTTTTCGTCTGTTTTGCCGTTTCTATAAGTTTGATCCAGATTTAGTGGATCGTAAAAACTGAATACTGCTTCTCCGTGTTCTGGTTCTGGGAATGCAGAACCAGAAAAACATGAAAGATCTGCAAGGTTGATACAACAGCAGATATTTAATGTATTGTGGTGCTAAGCTGTTCAGTGATTTATTAACTAAGATAAATATTTTAAAGTGTATTTTCTGAGCTACAAGGAGTCAGTATAGGCACTTGAGAACTGGGGTGAGTGAGAATGTGAACAATTGCAGCTGTCAGACTAATATTTTTTAGGCAGAGATGTAAAGACACTGTTGCAGTAATCAATGCTACCAAAGATAAATATATGGATGACTTTTTCTAGATCTTGCTGCAGCATTAGTCTTTTAATCCTCTAAATGTTCCTCAGATGATAAAAGGCCGACTTCGTAACTGTCTTTATGTGACTGAATGTTCAGGTCTGAGTCCATCTTGACTACACCCGGATTTCAGGCCTGATCATTTGTTTTCAACAGTAACTGCTGAAGCTGTTGATTGTTCCTAATCGGGTCCAAAAATGCTAACTTTAGTTCTGTATCTGTTCAGCTGAAGAAAGTCTTGCAGAGTGAAGTTTAAGGGGCATGAATACTTGTCCAGAACCCGTTTAAAAGTGGTGGTGTCGCAAGAGCCTCCTATACTGACCCGCATTACGCTGCATTCGTCCTCCTGAGGGATTTCGTCTGGCCCTGGCAGCGCCCGGCCGGACGTTGACTGTTGGTGTTTTGAAGACGCTCTCGCTGAGAAAATGTTCACACACAGTTTCACTACGATGTGGTGGATCTCTCAGGAGAGAGTGTGTGCCAGGACTTGCAGATTTATGTGTGTTTCTGCTAAGGATTGGTAGGGCTGGACGATATTGCTGAAAAAATGTATCACTATCTGCTGTCGATAGATTTATCTCCATGATTTATCTTTCTGCACAGAAAGCTTTGGCTGCCTGTTGTTTTCCACATGTTGAATGAAGTCATGAAAGCAGAATCTCTTCATGTAAATGATGTCTGAAAGGTCATTTGAGTTCAGGGCCGCCACCAGCTGAGCTTCGGATGGCGTTAGGAAGGAGAGGAGACGGCGGAGGGAGGGGACCTCCTCTGGAGTGGTTGCCAAGGACACTCAGGACCTCCACAGCCAGCGTTTGCTAAAGGCGGGGCGGTGCAGGAGTGCTCCCAGCGTTTCTCTGGAGATTAAATTGTCAGTAATCAGTCACTGTGACAGCCAGGCTGACTACACGGATAACTCTATTGGCCGAACGGCCTTCTCGGTGCTGGTTCTCACACTGAACTATGACGTGTTTGGATGTAAAGCTCTTCATGTTCTCACAGACACCCTGTCAGTAGAGGCATCACCGTTTTGTGTTCATGTTTTATTGAAACCTGTATCTCACGTTTCGGCCCATCCCGTCAAGCGCTCTCTTGTCTCAGTGGGTAGGTTCGCGAGCAGGGTTTACAGATGGCCTCGCCGCTGTCGCCACATCTGCCCTTGTCTGACCGCGCTCTGCAGATCCTGCTGGGCTTCCAGCGGCGCTCCACTGCTCTGGAAACTCTGCACTCCTCACATCCGCTGGCTCCTCACACACGCACACTCAGAGTCTCTCAGACACTTTGTCTTTGCCAGTGCTCTCTACATGGCCAACCATGGCTGAGGAAATCCCGACAGACCTGCAGCTCGCTTAGTGTAGCGGCAGAGGGACAGGTACTCTATTAGCAGCTCTGAGTGCACGGCTGACAGCGGCAGCCATTCAGTTTTATTTATAGCTGAATAGAAGGAGGGGCTCAGTCGGGAGAGGCACATTCAGCTGGGCTCAGACCTCACTCTAACCTATTAGAACAGAGGGTTTTTTTGTCTTGTTTATTTGGGTGTTTTTGTTGGCAATGTTCTTTTTTTAGCAGTTATCTGCAGCTGCGTTTTTACCCGTTAGCAAAAGATGCTAACGGGTAAAAGATGCTAAAGAATTTTGTGGCCAATTTCTTCTCTCTAGTGTTTTTTGAAACCTCATCTGCCAATACTTATTTTCGTCCAATTCGTGGCACTGTCAACTTGCAGGAAGGAGCTGCTGGATCTCTGCATGGAGTTTGCGTGATCTCCCCATGCTTGCTTGCATTCTCTCCTGATTCTCCTACTTCCTCCTACTGTGCACATCAATTCAGATTAGGTTAATTGGTTTCTCTCATGCCTAGTTTCCAACCGGCAAGTGGAACGGAGTTGAACCCAAACGTCTAACATGTTGTTCATACCCCAAATCAATGGACTATAACTCCACCCTAACCATACTGGGTTAGGACAAGTACTTGTCCTATTGAGCTACAGGTAAAGGGGATGAGGAATGGTATGGTAGCTACTTTTACAGTGGAATCAGATAAAGTAGCATCCTGAACGTCACCGATCCATGCCATACCGCTCAGTGGAAACTAAGCATTAATCACCCTTAAGTTTAAGTGTGTGTTCATGATTGTTTGCCTCAGGTCTCTAGAAGTGACCTCTTTAAATCTGAAGTCGTTTGATAGTCTGGTAGACTTGGTTTGACCTAAATTGCAACATTCGTTACATTTTCAGCTGGTGCGGTATGCTTTCACACTACACTGTATCAAACAAAGCAAACTCTTTGAGTAAGCTGCTCGCTTGTAGTGGCGAAATGACATGAAAACTTCTGAAGAAAACACTGAGCACAACTCCCTCCTTCACAAAATGCAAACAAAAAATGGAGTGGCATGAGATTTTCAGTGGTTGTAGATTTTCTCTTTTGTCTTTAGTAGAAGACCACAAATAAGGACCGAGACCCTAGGGGGGTTTAAACCGTCCCACTGCTGTTGTGCCGCTGAGGCACCATGTGAGGTTGTTATGGTCACATCGTCAAAACACATCGACAAACAGTTTAACCAAAAGTTATGAATTCATTTCAAGTCCTCCTTTGATTTGACAATGGCAGCTTCATTTCTGAAAATCTAGAAAATTATTTATGAACTGTGAGAATAAGCTTAGAGAGGGCATTGTCTCTATTCTTATGAATTGGCATTTTGTTCCTACCCGCTTATGTTTTATCCTGGTAAACAAGACAATTTGTATCCTTGTACTTGAACCGTGGCATGTTTCCTTTGTAGTTTCATTTCTTTCCCATGTATTATTGAGTTAAATTTTCGTGAAAATGTTCAAAACGCGCTCATCATTTGGGATCATGATACCTTTTTTATTTTTGGGCTCTTGACTACTTGATTTAAAAACAAAAAAAACCCTTTTCAATCTCAAGAGGATAAATACTTGTATTTTTTCTGAAAGCAGACTGTAAGTACGACATGACAAATTAATTTTAATTGTCTGTTGACAAGGGGTTACTGACTCAGCCCCATGTTTTATGTTTTACATTGCAGTCTTTGGTTACAACCAGAGAGCCTCTGAGCGCTAATCTGAAGGACTCCCATAAAATTGATATGCAACTCACTGCAGAAATTGTCCTTTTAATCATGCATGAAGTTGACTAAAATAGAATCCTTGGTAACTTTGTGAGGCCGTATAGACGGATGCACTAAAGAGGGACGGACAGGAGAGGACTGACTCACATCCCAGCTAAACCCTGCCGAGTCCGCAGCTGCTCCGTGCACTGCCCTCTCTTTTACGGGAATGATAAATAAATAGTTTCCAGTTTACTGGCCTGAAACATCGCTGCGCCAGTGGAAGATATTGGTGTCGCTTCCCGAGTCTGTATTGGTATAGAAAATTGTATTGGTATGGAAATCATGGCCTACATTTTTGTAGGCCATGATTTTTCAGAGAAGCTTCCAGGTTTTCTGAAGCTTTCTGTCATTGTGCATCTTGTCCAACATGATCATTTAAGGGACATGCCGTTATGAACAAAGTCCAGCGCTGCTGTTTTATGACAGAGGGCAATTTGGTGCATAAGGGCCCTTTAAATAAATCTTTAGAATCTCCTAGTAATGAGGTGTTTTACAGTTGTTGCCCAATGTTGTAAGAAGTGCGTATGAATGTGTTTGCGTGGCTGCAGTGCATACAGGCCCAGTCTGCTAAAGTCATGTGCCATTTAGATGGATGAGTGCATCCGAGGCTTTCCCCAAACACGGCTCTAGTTCTAAGTGATTAGAGGAGGGCCTCCCCTTTGGCAGGCAGTGCAGCCCAGAGTCCGTGATGCTGTGCCAGTTTCTGTCTTTGATAATGAACGAGCCTTTTCCTCGCTGCAGTGACAGACGACTTGTATGGGTTTTTCTTTCTTTTGGTAAGACATGCGGGTACAATTAGACTTTCCGGTGCATCATTTAATAAGGGGATGTCTTATGTAGAAAATGCTTTTGTGCAGAGGTCCTCTGAACTCATTTTGAAGACGAGGTGAACTTTAGCTGTTACAGCTACAAATCTGGGAGTAATGATGGACTCTGGTCTAAAAGATTCAGAGACACATAAGGACAATTACAAAGTCAGCCTCTTAGCACCAGAAGAGCATTTCTAAGGTTTAAGAACTAATGCCAAACAAGATCTAGAGAAACTTGTCTTTAGTTGCATTGATAATTGCGATACTGTCTTCACAGCTCTGCTTAAACAGTCAATACCCTTTGTAGCTTACTAAAAATAAGAAAGTAGAGCACTTCACCTCAATCTCAAAGTCTTTCCACTGGCTTCCTGTAGCTTAGACAACATAGTTTAAAATACTTTAAGTACTTTAGTGTTTAAATCACTGACTGGCTTACAGCACCAAAATACATTAAAGGCCTGTCTGGTTTGCTCTGCATCCCCAAAATCAGAACCAAACATGGAGAAGCAGCATTCCACAAATCTGATACAAACTTCCAAAAAACTGAAAATTAGGCGAAACACTGAGTTCCTTTAAATCCAGGCTAAAAACTTGCCTGTTTAGAGTTGCCTTTGATTAGTAGAAATAGAGCATTGATCTACATATTGGATTATTTTGATGATGGCATTTCACAAAGTGCAATGTTAGTTGTTTTTGTATAATTGGTTACTATGTTATGTTTTTATGGTGTGAATCACCTTGAACTGCCTTGTTTCTTAAAGTGCCATACGAATTAACTTGGCTTAACTTTACAGATGTAATTTAATCTAAATGACCTTAGTGATGCACTCCCTTACCTGTGCATGCTACATTAAGGACCAGGTACCGGCTGCAGAAGATGGGCACATAAAACGAACCAGAAATACAGAAGGGCCTAATTCAGAGAGGCTTAGTCATAACAGAGATGATTACCAGAATACATCCACTGTGTTGATTGGATTATGCTGCAAACCATATTTTCTCAAAGGAATAAATACATTTCGCAAAAGTTGAGAAGTTGTAATTCTCACAGAACTTTTAAGTCGTTTTAATATTTGCGGGGTGTAAGCCCTGCCGGTAAATCAGCCATTTTCTGTCAAATTATAATTTCGTTCTCTGTCTGTCCTCCTTTTGTTACCAAAGTAATTAGTATTTCACCAGACGTTTCGACACGTTTTCATTTGATTGAGTCGAAGTCGGTGGGTTATACTGCTGAATGACTTTGTTCAGACCAAAGTTTCCTGTAGTGTGAATATTTTTCAGAGTTTGACTTAAAACTTTGAAACCAAACGCAGTTGCAGAAAACATGTTAAATTAAGACTTACTGCAGAATACCGAGATTCATTTCTCCCAACATTTATGATACTGACAAAATTCCGACACAAACTCTTGCATGTCGTCAGCTTGAAAAACTAAAGACATTTACCCACATTCAGATGTCCTTGAAATGCACGCCTGAATGCAAATGTTTTGTTGATGCAACTGTTTGTTTGGACATGTTGCACTTTCCAGCTTCTGTTCAAATCCAGCTACCTCTTATCATTAAATTACACAGCAGAGCGGGCATTATGAGGGTTGTGGATCTTTCTAATCAGTCATCAGTTAAGTGATTTCATGTCAGCGCCGACCTCAATCACTCACCGGGTCTCAGCTGGCCCGTCAGCCAATCGCTGCGGTGAAGAAAGCAAGAGAAGCTGGTGAGACATTTAGCTTCCGAAAAGCGTGATTCTTGGTTGTTAGCATGCAGATCCAGAGACGAGCGCTAATACAGCATGAAGTTCAGTTCACCACAATGAGGACTCAAAGCATGTGCATTTTGTTTGCGATACATTAACTCAAAATATACATATTGTTTTCTGTCTGATGGCTGCTTACTAAGCAGTGACGTCACACCGTGTGAGAGATGAGTTACTATAAATCATTTTCAAGCAAAGAGGAAGTGAATGTAGAGTGAACACATTTTAAACAACTAGCACCTGATGTTGGTGGTTAGCACAGTTTGTATTATGAAGCATAAGTTTGGATATTTCTTAGAGAACGTAGATCTTTTACACAAGAGTGTTTTCTTTTTCAGCGTGACCTCATAGGGCTTAAGTATGGTGCGTTCACTGAGCGGAAAAGGATTGGATTCTACGGTTCTGACTCTTTCATTCACCAGGGCCATTGAGTCTGAATAGCACTCAATTCCTGTCACCAGCTCTTTTTTTTAGGGCGTTTCTTCTGATATTGTTTTTCATTCTTCAGCAATTTTCAAAAATTATTTTGCATCACATAATTAAATTAGCTAAGATTATTGCTGCAGAGTAAATTTGCCTCCTTGATAACTGTCTCCCACGTTTATCTACGTCTTAGAATTTCATTACTTTTTACAGATGTACTTCATCATCATATTTATTTTTCTTTGTGTCTATGAATTATGGAGATAAATAAATAAATAGAATTAAGTATTTAAACCTTTGTGTTACACTCCTATTGGGCCAATTGACTATGGAATATGTCAGAATATGCCTCCTTGTCAAATAGTTAAAACACCAAATACTCTTTAATTGCATTAATACATTAAGCTGAAACCATCTTAGCAACACCAGAGATGCCAACATCCACAGTCTTCCTCATCTCCACTCTTGGGGCATGGTACAGCCAATCACTGCCAGAGGAAAAGCGTATCTGCCTCTGGATTGGCTGCTTTGTAAACTCCAGCCACTGGCGTGTCGAGTAGCATCGTGGCTAGGTGTCCTAGCTTACTGAATTGCATTTTCTTTGGAATATTTTGCCAAAGAAAATCACACGCAGGCAAATTTTCCACAAATACTCAACCAGGACTACGGTGGTCCACTGTGGTTCGTATTTATTAGGATCACATTTTCAAACTGTAGAAGGTAAGGGATAATAATAGTTTAGAGGTGTATAAAAATATGTTTGATCTTGATTAGTTAAACCTTTGAAACCAAAAAGATTAGCTTTAATGGCACTCATTAAGGGTGTTTTCATTTGTTTTTAGCTGCTGAAAACCACAAAGAGTTGAAGCGAAGCCTGAGGTGCTGAACTAATGGCCTTTCATTGAGGCATATCCTAAATTAATCAAATAAAACTCGCTGCACAAAAGGACAACCTTGGATTTATTTGTAGGCTGCCTAAAAGAGATAACGACATCCACATTAGTAGTAAATTTAATGATCCAGGGTCGGCTGTGTCGGGTGCTGAGGCTTTCAGGCCTCAGCAGCAGCGCCTGGAGCATCGATCCGGTGTCTGTGATGCCCCATGTTCGAGTAAAACCTCTGCAACTTCTTTTTTCTCCATTTTTATCACTTCTGTATTGCGTTATGAACGATGGAGAGCTTAAAGTGCTGTGAAGACTGCGTCACACTGGTTTCAGATGGAGTTTATTTAATAAAGCCGCCGACAATTATAGTAATGCACTGTTTAGCTTTTATTAGACCCTTTTAATCCTGGAAAGATCAATGAGTGAGGTTCATGTTTAAGGCATGGTTTTGTTTTTGTCTTTTCTAAACTTAATCACACTTTCTACTTCACTGTTCTGGTTGCCGTTTCAAAGCATGCTGTCACGTTATCCTCAGTTTTATTTCTAAACTGAAACGTGGGCGTTCTGTAGGATCTTTTGATCGTTTCTTTTTTTTTTTTTTTTTTTTTGTCACATTGTCTGTTGAAGACGGGAAGACTGCGTCCAGAGAGTCCTGGGAGCTGAGAGAAAGAGGACGGCGCCTCAGGAGAGCAAGCTGTCATTTAATTAAGCAGACGCGCAGCACAGGGGGGTGGAACTGTGTGAGGATGTATGTTGCGTTTCGTCTGAGTGGGGTCTGCTGGAAATATCAGCATGAGACCTTTGGTGGTTACATTTTCCACCATGGAGAGGATAACGCCCCCAGATCAGATTTGCTCCCAGGGTCTTCTCTTTCTTTGTGCCTCTTGATTTCAATACAACACAACACAAGTGAGATAATCAGTGAACCGTTACCTCACCCATGTTGTGTTATTGACCTAACGAGTGGAGGGGGAAGAGGCGGGGGCTCAAATCCCGCTCAAACGGATTTCTGTCGTTCTAATTCTGTTACCAAACGAGCCGTGTTGGAGCAATAATCTGGAACTGAGCCTCGTCACAGTCCATTAGCTTTACTCTCCCGCCGATGTGCGTCTCTGCGGACCCAGAATGGTAAACACTGGCTTACGAAAAGTTGTGGGGGGGGGGGGAACAGCGGGGAAGTGGAGAGGGGATAAGGAAATTTCCAGTGACATGATCCTGGAGGTTTCCCAGCAGAACTCGCCCGGAATAACTACAGAATCGTGAGGTCTGGGGAGATGATTGTGTTCTACTTGTTTAGGTTGGAAAGTAACTGTAAAATGAGAGCTGTAATCAAATGTTAGGTTTCTGTGACAGCCAAGCCGGTGGTTGAATACAATCAGAGCTGACAAGACAAAATTATGGTGAAATCAGTTCCAGACTCTAAAAGGGAAAAAAAAACACCATGTAAGAGAAACACCAATGCATAATTCAGATTTTATGTGGATGGAATGTAACTTGATTATGCTACTTTGAATTATTTAAGACTATAAACCAATCTGACAATCTAGCAAATATTAGTCAGTTTCATAATCAGATAATCAATCTGATGGATGAATTTGAGGGAACAGTCTCACGTAAAGGAAGGAACGACAAGATTTGGGTGTATTTCTCAGGATTAGGACGCACTTATCATTCAGTCAAGCTTGTTTGTAGAGCACATTTCAGCAACAAAGTAGTTCAAAGTTCTTCACGTCATAAGAACACAAAAATAAGGGTATATAAACCTTCTATAGTCACCATTTGGGTAAATGAGGTCTGGTGTTTACAGGAACTTGAACCCAAACATAAATAACATATTTTGTAAAGTGCAAACAAAATCATTTAACGTGGCAGAACTTTCATTATTCAGTTAGGGAAGGCGTTGTGTCCTAGTTTTGAGGAAGGAGACGTCACAAGCGGTTGATCGACCAATTGGAAGCAAGCTTTGGATAAAAGATGAGGCATGTCAGACAATTCAAAAAATCTATTCTTTCTCTATTTTTCCCCTCTTTAAACCAGATTATTTTACCTTGCCAGAGACTTTCACTCAATTCCTGAGTTTCTGTAAGCTTCAAAGTTTTCTGCATAACCTTCCGTGAGATTTATGTAAATTTATGAACGGCTTTGCAACAAGAAACTCCCAAAACACCAACTTCTAAAGCAGGCTTCAAGTGGAGCTATGCGTCATAAAGCAATGTTTTCTTGACTCAAGTAAATATAATAAATAAATCATAAGAATCATGATGTAATATATTGATCAATCTGTGTGGTAGGATTAAACAGCATTACTGGTCGTCTTGCATTGAAATTCAAGTCTATTCTGAACTATTCTTTCTCAAATGAATGAGTGTTTCAGTTGGCAGACCGGGTCCAACTATAGCCTGTCACTCAGCCGCCTCCCACCATTTCCACTATAATCCTCTTTCAGCAGTTTGAGTTCAGGAGTTTAGCCCGACGTTGTTGTGGCCGAGTTAGGCCGATGACGGTCACCTCAGTGACCCTGAAATCAGAAGCTTCGCCGTCATAACGATGTCAGGAAAACCTGCGGTCATCGTCGCTATGGTGACAAATGAAAATGGGTACCAGTTGAAGAGGCTTACTCTTACTCTTTTCTGATCACCTGAAAAGAGTACGAGTACCTTACAAAAGTATTGATCCTCATTAGACATTTTCATATTTTGTCACATAACACCTACAAACATAAATTCATTTTGGGGTGATTTTTTATTTTATTTTTTTTTTTGTGATTGTCACAAAACAACCGCTGAAATCCATTTTTGTTTACATTTCATGAAGTAGGAAGTAGTGCTCAGTGTCTTCTTCAGTGGTTTTTGGTGCAGCGCCCCCACAGGTGAGGAGGCAAACAAGTTTTCGGTTCATTTGACAGTGTGAAAGTGAAACGCTTCACCTGAAAATGTAACAAATGTTGCAATTTTGCTCACCAATTGAAAGAATCCACTGGACTATTATAACAATAACTTGTGAATACTTTGCGTTGGTCTATATAAAATACCGATAAAAAACTTGAATATTTGCTGTTGTACCATGACAAATCTAAAACACTTGTGCCCTGCAGGTGGTCCGAAACACAAATCCATCTTCCTGTTACGCCATTATTCAAAACCCTGAATGTGTTGAGGCGTTGGAGAGCGGAAATGTTTGCTCAGTACAGAGGAGATGGGATATTAAACGTGTTACCCGATTATCAAACCGACACATTTGAGCGCGTCTTTGCGCAGTCCATCTCTCACAGGTATCACTGACTGTGAAAACGAACCTCTTCCCTCCCTCACCAGGTCTTCCTCCGACTCAGTTCTTCGTCCCCTGCAGCCTCCTCGCTCCTCGGTGAGATAATTACAGCTGAACTGAGGCTCCAACCGTGTAACTGTGCTTTGGTTCATCACCTTTAAAGGAATGTCTGGTGTAACGAGGAAGCATTTCGCAAGAGAGAGGCAATCCCACTTTTTGATGGAGGGTCTGGTACACAATCAGTTCTCCATCCCTCCTCATGCTGTTCCACATTCATGGTATGGTGTGAATGTGGGGCAAGCTGCACAGCTTGCAAATAGATTTCTCCGCTGTCATCAGGGAGACGACGTTCTGATCTGGTTCCACCTCGCTTTACTGTCTTTCTTTTATTATTGTCATTATCATTATTATTGGCGTCTCGTTTGGGGATTGTCGGGAGGTAAACGGATTTTATAAAGTGAAGACATGCTTCTGCAGCATCGTTTCTATCGCTCGTCTCCTTGCCTCGCAACTGTCCCATGGGTCTATCCCAGTTTAGAATGAACATCAGCAACCAGCTTTGTCTCTATGGCAACAGCTGTGCATGCCGAGCGGCGGAGCTGGCATGCAGTGGGAAGGAAATGGGTGCACTGTGGTGGTGTTGCGTGTTTTATTTGGTTGGGGGTTTTTTTAAAGTTGTGATTTGACATCAGGAGAGGAGTGGGTATCATTTAAGAAAAGGGTGATGAGGATTTGAAGGATGTCTGGGTAACCCGTCTGTAGGACATCAGTAGGGTTGGGACAGAAAAAGCCAATCAGTGTCTCATTTAAAGCGTATGCTGACCTTTATCTCCCATCAATGCCTCAATTACCGACTTTCCTGATATAATTAAAGCCGTATTTGCCTCTATCCCACTTTCTGTGGTGGAGGAAGTATTGGATTGATCCCTTCAGTCTGCCCAGGCATGCTGAATATTTTTTTTCTCCCATGCTCACTTGTGTAAATATTATTCAGTTCCACACTTGAGCCGGATTTGTCAGCAGAGATTTCTCCGGCCGTGTTTTCACTTCTTATTTGTGATCGCTGAAGACTTTCCCCACTGGATCTTTCCATGTTTTTTTCTGATTGTTTTATGTAATCTGAAGCCTCTGCTGCCTTGCGTCCATCTGCTTCGCTGGTTGTTTTTGTGCGAGACGCAGTCTGTTGACAGAGCGCTGCGACCTCTGACCCCAATAATCCGTCAGTAGGCAGATGTCTGTTGCAGAACCTTTGTCGCTTTAATCTGAGGTCAATGCAGACGTGATTGCTTGGCGGCGTCATGGCGGCAGGACCCCTCCTGCTGGAAGTTGGCTCATCAGTCGGCAACCTTGAAAGTTATTCGACACCAGCCGCTCAAGGTTGTGCAGGGAGGATTGGCTCAGACTCAGGAAGTGATTCTGCTCCGTTCTGGCAGCTGGTTCGGTCCCCAATGCCTGACTGCATTTCCTCACATTTTGTGAGCTTTAAACAGGAATTACTGTAATTTTGACCATTTAAATTCTCTGAGTTGTGACAGTACAATTTTTCAACATAATTGTCAATAATTGTTCAGTTCTGATTGCATTTAGTTAGTTTTTATGAACAATTCCTACATAAAACATGTTTAGCATTTAGCTGAAATGCTAATGAAATGCAAAATATGTTGGTTTAGTTAATGGTTTTCCTAAGAACAGTAAGACAGGTCTTTATGGCTTAACAAGAATTCATAAGACTTAGTTTAAAAAGTTTCTAAGTATGCATTCAGTGTGTATGACAGCGCTAATGCTAAAGTCAAACCTGCTAAGCGACAATGTTTCCATGGCTCCTAGTTATGGTTGATTTGGAAAGATTTACTAAATTTCAGCAACGCTTAATACCAAAATTACAATGTGCTCATATTTTGAGTTTCTTTGTAACATGAGTGATAAACTAGATGAACAATATTATGTTATTATATATAGTTCGCATTCAATAAATGTGGTAGGAGCAGTACACTTAATTTTACAAAGACATTTATATGGTGGTTTGAGTAGCGCTGCCACTGTTCTTGTTTGTGATAATCACACACAGATAATACCATTTTTATTTATTTAATGAATAAAACTGAGGGGATAATTTCAAAATGTTTCATTTGGGTAGAGTTTAACCAAGAAATCTCTACATTTTCCCACAAATAATTTAATGGACTGATGTGCCCTGCTCTGGTATACTTAAGTATGCTTAGCTATAATTTTTGCACGTCATGAATAAATGCAAATTTATTGTCAGCTGACTTGTCAAAGTTCGTAAATTTTTCTGGAGATGCAAGTGTGAATTTAAAATGTAAATTCAAATGTTTTTATTCAACAATAAGTTTAATTCTTCTGACTCTTTCAGTCTTTTGTTGGCTTTTGTCAACAGGCGACGGATATCAATTTGTCTTCCTAATTAAATGGATGTACAAACCCTCTGCACAATCAGCAGTTCATAAACAAAAGCGCAATAGTGTTTATTTAAATTTCTAATGAAAGAATCATCCATCCACTGTGTAAATGCTTTTATCCTTGGGGTTGGTTCTTTCTCTCATTGTACACCCTGAACATTTAGCTATTATTGAACATTACATTCACAGGCTGATGCGCTTGATTAAAATTTCAAAACTTGTTTTTATGCCCTTCAGAGTTCCTTTCTGTAGAGCTGTTGACTCTTAATGAAGTGTCTTCTTTCTGAATGAAGACAGTTTTTTTTTTTTTTTTTTTCCTAAATAACACAAAGTGATCTGTCCTCTTCAGGCAGCTTGAGGCACTGACAAAGACCAGGTTTCATGTGCGATCATTTGCAACCTGAGCCAGGTAACCCAACACTACTTCCTGTCCGCGCCTCCTGCAGCCAGGCGAGGCTGAGCAGGCAGCGTTTCAGCAGCTGTCTCGGGGACAGGCGGGGGTATTTTCTTCTGTGTCTCTGTTGTTGCTCTGTAATCGTGTGCAGGGACAAGCTGCTCCCTTCAAGGAAAAAACAAATGAGGAAGGCTTCGGAGCATCTTGTCGAATCTGCCCGGTCCGTCTTTGTGTGTTTGCTGCGACACCTGTGTGGGCTGGAAGGATGCCCTTTTCCTCAAGATGTCATCCCTGGCTGTGCTGTCATTATGCAGCTGTGCTGAATCACTTACTATTAATCAGCATGTGGGATGTAAAGATAAAGAGAAATGGGCTCCAGCAAATGGACACATGAATGCAAATGAGTCGTGCTTTTTAAACACTTACCATTGAGTATTTAATAAGGTACTGAACAGAAAGGCTAAATAACTCGTTTTACAGTCATTTAGACACACAACCTGCTGGTCTTTTTCTATTCATTCTCATAAATGAAACACTACTTTGCTGAACAAGTTGTAATTCCTGTAGCATTATGAATATTTATTAAACCTACTAAAACTCACATTGTAAATAGTCGCCTAGATAGAAAGTCATGTAATTGTTTTGTTTTTGCTTTGCTTGTTGTAAAGTGTTATTTAGTTGAGATAAAATTGACCTGCTCAACGCCAAACTTCAGCAGTTTTTTTTTTTTTTTTTTTTGCAGTGACATTGCTTAATGCATAAGGCAACAAAAGTGAGATGTTTTAAATATGCCTACATATTTTTTTGGCTTCTTATAAAGTCTTAAATTAACATATTTAAAATCAAGGCCTTAAAATGTATTAATAAAATAAGTTGGCCTTCAAATTGTTATACCCAGGTTTTAAATTTTGTCTTTGCAGAACATTTTCATTGCATATATTGTTTTTTTTTTGTTTTGTTTTGTTTTTCTCATGGGACTTTTCTGTCGGGGAAAAGTTTGACACTTTGTCATGTGACTCGAGACAGTTGAGGCTATCGCTGAGTAGCTGCTAATATATCCTTTCAAGCTTGATAGCTATAATTTTTGCACGTCACGAATAAATGCAAATTTATTGTCAGCTGACTTGTCAAAGTTCGTAAATTTTTCTGGAGATGCAAGTGTGAAGACATTTTTAAGGCCATTAAAGTTGAAATTTAGATCTTAAATTTGAGTTTGTAAGACTTGCAGAAACTACATTGTTTCTTCGCTCAAAGTCCTCCTATGAATAACTCCAAAAATGAGGAAGAAAAAAAGCTTTAAAGTGGCCTAGTCGAAGTCAGGAAATCTGACTAAGATATTGTAGGATGACCTAAAATAGTCTGCCAAGAAACCTCCACAGTGGCAATGACCGGAGTCAAAATCTGATTGATCCTCTTGCAGCTTAAAAGCAACTTAAATGATTCATATGTCTAAATTTGCCAAATGATGCTGACATTTGCTAGTCTTGCTAGATTCTTTTTTTTTTTTTTATTGTCTCTTTGCTTCTTTTAGTTTGAGAAAACAATACACACACAAACACAGAGGCTTATTTTTGAAGAAGAGACGCCTCTTGGTTTGATTTGATTTCCTCCGCTCCCGGGATCGTATGCAGAGTGATTACCGTTGAGCTTAAAAATCACATCCAGATGGTTATGTAATGCCTAACAGGTCTAAACAGTGTTGTTGAACGGTGCAGCACTCTCGCTATGCGCCACTCTGCTTTCCTGAATGTTTTATTTTCAGCTTGATTTTATTTTCCTTTTGTTTCTTTTGTGTATTTCAGTAAGCGCAGAGATTCTCAGCATCAGGAAGATGGACGAGCTGCAGGATGTACAGCTGACCGAGATCAAGCCGCTGCTGACCAGTAAGGTGAGTGGCGAGTCGCAACGAAATGGAAACAAGCTGCTAATGTCACCGGCGCACAGACGGGCAGCTGAGATGGAACTCAAGTGTTTTGTGTTGAGTGAAACGGAGCGCTCCAAAGCCAGACTCTACGCTAACAAACGGCACACTCTACAGCTCTGGTCATCAAAGTGAATTATTCATACACGCTCAAAATGTTGGGGGGGGGGAGCCAGCAAACAGAGGAGGGACGAAAAATGTAAGAGATGAAAAGAAGAGCTTGAGGAAATTCTTTTTTCATTCTTTTCAAAAAGGTCGACTAGCCAGCAGAAGGTAAGAAAATCCCCAAACGGCAGATCAAAGCCGTTCCCCTTCGCTCCGGCTCTCTTTCCCTCCCTGAAGTATCATCTCGGCAGCTGATTCTCTGATTGGGTGCTTGGTTCCCTCAGCAAACTCAAAGCAGATCGCTCCTCTCACCTCGGAGAGGAGGAGTGTGAGCTGTTCTCCAGCCGATCTGAGGGGGGTCTGACCTCCTCAGCAGGGGTGTGAAGACCGAGGAGGAGACAAGTCCTCCTGGTCATGCTGCATGTCAGTAGGAGAAATGCATCAGAAACGCCATTTGAGTGGACAACATTGTCATTAACCTCTCACTCCACCTAGTGGTCAGTTCATCAAAAAGAGTTTACAGAATTTCAAGGCAAAGATCAAGACAAAACATGGATGAATAAGGATCTTTTTTTTTTGTTTGTTTCTGTTAAAGAGTTCATAAAGTGGTTTAACTAAGTTGTTCATGTTGCTTCCTCTGTGATCATATCAGGACAATGAACCAAGTTGGAAGACTTGCTGTAACCTGATGACATTGCAAACGCACTTCTAGTATCTGTCAGGTTTCTGCAAACGCACTGAAATAAGAGATTATTAAGTTGACGTTAGTAGATGGAGTTAAACTTGTAAATATGGAGAAGATTTCACTCTTGTTCTTGACGACATTTGACATTTTGATGCTACTTTAATTGAGTCAAACATCTGATCAAGTCAAACGTCGTGAAGAAGTGTGAATATCAAACGTGAGAGCAAGTAAGAAAACACTAATTTTTTTTACTTCCTGGATGTGACGGTCTTAGCATTATTGACCTCTCCTCCTTTCTCTGAGTACAAAATATTTGCTTTCCGTCCATAAGATGAGACTTTTTCTGTGATTCACAAATGGAATAAAGTTTTTGTTGGCTTCAAAATGAGTTTCAGAAACGTCATATCGGCCATCTTTAGAGACGGCCGATTAGCAGTCTTGAAGTAGGCACTGAACAGATACTTCATCAGCAAGCCGAGGTGTACACCCACATTTTATTAAACACTACCAACACAGCATAACACAGGAGAGCCGAGTTCCCATAAAAAAATGACATAAAAAAAATAATCAATAAAATCTTTTTTTCTTCATTTTAAATATGAAACTGACCCTGGAGTGATGGAGCCCTGGGTGGGGAGCCGGTATTGTTTTTCACATAAAAAACCACAGGTGATTAGTATTAGGGTTGTAAAAATAATATAAATGGTTAATAATGTAATTAAACATGGCCATATTTGGGTGCAATCTATAGAAAAAGTATCGTTCCTTAAAGAAAACCATTTTTGTTAAAATTAGATACTTTTTTTTTTAACTCTGTCCATTCCCTCCCTTCAGATGCTAACCTGAATCACAACAGAGCAGGAGCTGAAGTCTTAAACTTTGGTAACGTGGAGGGGGAGTGGCTTTGCTGCCCTCTTCATCCTTTAAGGCAATGGCAGAAGTTCTGTTCAGATATTACTTTGCTGATGAGGCGGATAAACGGGAAGAGCCAAAGGATGAGAGAAAACTTTGTAAATAAATATTAAGATTTTATTGGTGCTGTTTTCCTGGAAGCCTGACACAGGATTTTTTTTCTGTTGCCTTTTCTTTCCTCCCTTCACCAAATTATATAATCTCAGTATCTCTAGAATTCGTATTTTGAGTGCAGCGTTGGTGAGAAGGAAAGTGTCCATCTTAGACAAAACATATTTTGTTTTCTTTTTGCCTTTCTTCTACATGTGATATGTTTTTGGGAAGACTACAATAAGCTCTTAGTTGCGGCTAAACCGCACTGGTAACACCTCGAGCGAATCCCAGTATAGTTTTCTCTGCTCCCCACTCACAGCGCTCTGGCCGGCAGCTCTGGCTTCATGAAGCTGCGCAGTGGATGAAAACGTTGCCAACAGAAACAAAAGAATGAAATGCTCTACTTTTATTTCTCACGTTTAGCAGAATCGTCCTTTATACTGCTGGGGAGAATATATTGTTCATTTCCCTGTCCTTCAGTGCTTTGAAAGGCTTTATCTGTATGATAATAAATATCTGCAGTGTTGCTGCAGATATTTTTAGTGTTCTCTGCAAAGTCCACACCTACTGGGAGTTATTCTCTCCTAGATGCTCCCTACTCCTAATTCATCCTGTTTGGAGTCCATCTTTTCACTTTTGGGTTTAAATCTGAGCTGCTGTTGTCCCAGTTTCAACAATTTAGGTTAACGATCAAGAGTACAAAGACTGAATGAAAAGTACAAAAAAAAACAAAAAAACACAATATATTCCATAATGTCGGTATTTATTTAAGTTGAAGGGGAATTGCAGTTTTCTGCACTGATTCTGATTTGGCCAGTGCTGATTTATTTTTCTTCTAATAATTTATATTTATGATGTAAATAAAAATCATTAAACTGGATGACCATTGTTAATCGCAAACATGCAGACGTGAGCTGGTTTGTCGGGATGTAGATGAGAACAATTTCTCATGAAAATAATGGGGGCAGAGTTGTCTGTTGGCCGATTTATTGGTGCATCTCGATTTTAAAGCCAAAAAGGCTAAAAACAAACTTAAGTACAGCCTTTAATTAAGTACCTTTTAGGACAAACTTTAATAGTCTAGTGTCATTGTAGAGAGTTGGAAATCTCCAAATGTCCACAATGATTTAGACAATCATTGTGAAGAATCTCAATGAATTGTTGACACTTAAGCTTTAGTAAGTGTACGTGTCCTAAATTTAATAAAGGTTTAATCCTAGTAAAGCCTTTGTAGGCTTGTACGATCCAGTTTATTGCAAGCATCTTTTTTCTCCACAGTGACTCAAATATTCAGTACACAAACGAGGCATGGTGAATTTCAGTGACTGAAAAATTCCCAGGTTCTTTGACTGAAAAAATCGGCAATATTTTTCCACTCATGAATAATCGTGTTGAACTTGATCAAGAGTTCAAGTTGTTTGGAAATGGTGCCATAACTCTTCCTGCACTAATAGGCAGCAACAGCTTCTTGTTTTTACTACAGTGTGCATCTGTAGTAAAAACATGGTGTTTTATTAGATCCTGATTCATAAATAAAGCCCTGGAGTTTATGTCTCCTTTGTGTGAGCGTCACACAGACCTAGTGAGAACTACATAATCAGCTCACCCCAAATGCCTCAGATATGAGAACGCCGCACATTTAAAGTTTCCTCTTTTTGCTTTTCTTGCAGAACGCGCGGAACTTCCAAGATTTCGACTGCCAGGTGAGTGCTGCTCTCCTCGCCATTAATTATGTGGTGGTCAGAGCGGAGGCTGTGAGGAGTTTTGGGGAGGAGAGGTTGAGGGCTGTATCCTCGGCCTCACTGTTATACTGGAAGTGTGTTTGTTCCTCCCAGTGTCAGAGAAGTACGGTTCGTTTGTCTTTTTATGGATAAATCAATCTTTGTATTTCGCATTTGTTTTTTTTTGTCCAGCTTTCTAAAAGCTGCAGCAAAAAAAACAACAAAACAAATGCTGCTGCTCCTTATTAGCACCATTCGCTCTCCTGGGTCTAAGGAGACCCAGGAGAGTCTCCTTAGACCCATAAGTATTATGCCTCCGTATTTATATTTAATAAATACGGAGGCATAATACTAAAGATTGTTATAGCTGTTGAGTGACTGTGAAGATCAGATTATGTTTTATCTTCCATGGTTTGTTCCTCTACCGGTTGGATCCAGACGTTCTGCAGTAGCTAAACTGCACTTTTAAAAAAATAAAATTAATAAATCACATGTCAATAATCCTCAACATAATGTGATAAATCCACTTGTTGTAAGAGTGTCATATATCTGGATAAAGACATAATCCCATAAAATTAATCCTGCATGTTGGCACTTTAAAATTTATATGGCAGAGTTTGAAGGGATTACAGGGACACACATGTAAAAATCAGTGAGATAATCAATCAACAGAAAACATCGATTCACATTCAGAAACATTTGAAGAGCAATTGTCATGCATATGGTATTTGATTTATTTCTGCCCTGGATTTACTAAGCAAATTACGTTAAATAGACATGGGCAAAAACCCACAAATTGCGTCCAGATGGAAACTATAGGTATTTAAGTTTTGCTTTCTGTTGTATAATATTATTATTATTATTATATATTCACTTGACTCTGCATTCCTGTAAGCTTTAAGAACCAATCAGAGACCAATTATGAAATATGTCGTCTGTAACTCATATTGCGATATAAAGTATGAATTACAGTCAAAATATGTCTGCAACACATGCTGTAGAGCCGATTGATTTTTTTTTTTTAGTTTTTTTTTTTAAACCCAACCCAGATGATTTAATTGCATATAAAATACATTTACTTGAGTTAGCATGCACACCTCATTAGTAGAGGATAAATTCCACCAGCAGCTAACACCAGACTATTTTTATGCGAGCAATCTGCATAACACAAATAGCTCTGCTCGATGATGAGGAGACACTGTTTGTTCTTTCTGTAATTTACATAAATATACATTATTATGCATGAGGGCAAACAGGACAAGATCTGCCTCTGCATCTTAGATTTAGAGTTAGGAGGAATATTTAAACCCAGGTTTGCAGACATTTAGCACATTCAAACAGCTTTATGGATTTGGTCTTGACTGCTCCAGTTGACTGCTAGCGCTGCTCAGCAATCATCATAAAGGGGGTAAAGTACATTTGGGAGAATGTATACCATCTCCCAAAGAGATGGTATTAAAAAGAATAACAGCACTCTTTTTATGCTGTTAATAATAAAGTCATGCTCATATAGCCCCGCTGCCCAATTATTCAGCATAAAACGTCTTTCCCATCACTGTTTTCTTTTATCTGTTCAGTTGAAGTTATCCAGCTGGGAGCTGCAGAAAATCTGTGACAGGATTTCTGTCGCCGGCATGGAGGCGGGCTTAAATGCGTTTGACCTTAATTCCTCGGTTGCCGTTTTAAGCTTAGACTACCGCATTTATCAGTTACTATGAAAGGACGGCACACAATCCTTACACAAAGGACTCGTTAAAATCTATACCATTAGTATTTAAAAATCAGGACACAAGCAGCTTTAATTATTACTTTAGAGGTAGCCATCTTTGAACTATGTCTTGGATGAAAGCAGAAATCAGTTGGACCATTTCTCACAGCACATCCTCACACGCATGCATCAGCGTATTTTTGCAGCTGTTTGCCGGTTCAATTCTCGCAGCAGTGTGTGTTTTTCAGAACAAACAACATGCAAGCTACTGCTTTTTATGTGGAGACGTCCAAATCAGGACGTGCAGTTTCACAGTTTATATTAAGACAAAGGAAAAATAGGCATATGCATTACGCAGCAGAATTTTACGTCTATACGCCAAGCGTGCCACTGCACCATCACTCTAAGCAGCTGGAAATCAATCCACCTTCTCTTACAGCTCCCCCCACAGGCTACCTGTTAACACTGCAGCCCACAGCGTCGTGACTATCATGACTTCATGCATTGCTGGTGACAGTGTGACATGCTGAGGATGGAGGTTTGAGTCAGACCCATGTGAAACAGTGTTTTAAAGTGTAAGAGTCAGCATTCAGAGTCGCCTCATGGGCTGAAAATTACTAAAACAGCTGAGTGTGCGCTTATGCTGGGCTCTATAAATAGACTTCTCTCAGGTGTCTGCTCAAGGTCGTTTTTACAACCTGTTCTTTTCTTTTCTATTTTCCCAAATCTGTTTGGTTTTAATTATTTCAGAAATAAATCATAGCACATGATTTACTTCATGTGCTATGAAATAAATCATTGTACTTGATACAATTTAGCGTCTTTCCTTCGAGCACTTTCGTTTCGACATGATTCAGGTTGCTGCTCACGACGGTGAACTTCATAGAAGTGCCCAGCAGAGGGCAGCATCAGCCTGTCTGTTTCACTGAGACTGGTTTGCTTTTGCACAATGACTTTCCCTCCTTGCAGCTTTTACTGAAGGATAATCCTTATGAGAGTTTGATCATCATAAAGAGTGTATGCATTTGGTAGCATTCCCTGTGAAAGTATGAGATTTTCATATTTGTCTTTAACTACAAACTTTAAAGCATTTTTGGAAGCAGTATAACTCTGGGGAAAAAAAACAAGTCAATTGCTTTGAACCCCATTGAAAACCTCATGGCTATTTCACCAAATACTAATTTCTGAACTCTTCCTGACTTGAAACATTAGTATTGTTGTTTATAAATGAGTATGAATTTGTTTTCTTTGCATTATTTAATGTCTGAAAGGGCTGCATCTTTTCCGTTATTTTGTCAAATTCTCATTTTCTGCGAATAAATACTAAATATTTGCTTGGAAGTTTGGAGACATATTGTCAGAAGTTTATAGAATAAAACAACAATGTTCATTTTACTTAAACGTATTTCTATAAAGAGTAAAATTAGACAAACTGATCATTTTGCAGTGGTTGCTCAATTTTTTCCAGAGCTGTATACTCATAAAAATCCTTTCTCAGTTGTTCCCTCTGGATTTACATGCTTACTTATTATTCTGCTGGGAGGAGAACCTTTTGTCTTTTGCAGATTCAAGCGTTTTTCTCAGGACTGCAATGTTTTGAGCTCCATCCTTTCTGTCCCTGCTAAATAAAACATTTCTAATAGTTATAATGCTATCACTGACCTGCTTCACTGTGTGCATGGTACATTTACAGTGATGTGGAATTATTTTTCGACCTTGCATATCGTTTTGCATGTAAGGCAGATAACTCAATTAAGGGCTCGTTAACCATGGGTAAGTTACCTTTGACTTACCTGGTCCCTGTGTTCCTTGGTCTTCCTGATGCTGTTTGTTAAAATCTCTGAGGCCTTCAAGTGATTTCTGTATTTACATTGGACTCCATTTACTTATTAAATGATTTCTTAAAGGGGCAATATTATGTATTTTCTAGGCACATAGGACAATTTTATAGCACAATGAAGTGACTGTTGCCTTCAGTTGTTATTAAATACCATTTATCAAAAATGATATGATGTAGCTGTATCTTTCTGTATATTTCTCAAACATGCTTGAGTGACTCAAAGCAACACACTTGGTACGTTTTTGATGAGTGAATAAAATTTTAGCATAATGTAAAGCTAAAAAAAATCTTTTGCATAATCTCACCCCCGCTTTCCCTTTAAGTCAACCGGTTGCATTAGATTTCATTTCGCTGTAAAGGGAGTTGAAATCTAAGACACGCCACGGTTCCGATTTTTGATTGGAACCGTGGCGTTTTGTGGGGTTTTCATTTTCATTGGAAAATGAAAACCCCACATTATTTTAATTTTGCTCATCTATCACATTAAGAATCCAACATAATCCGTTGAAGTCTGTGGCTTTAATTCAAGGTCATGTAGAAGGTTCAAGAGCATCTATTAGCTGTATGCTGATAGATGAATGGATGGATGGAAAGCTACAGTGCATTAATGCAAACCTGAGCAGCTTCGTGTGAATCTTTAAAACCTCCCACTGCGGAGTTATGCTTAGACCCTGATGACTCATTGTGTGATAAAGTGACACAAGGAAAGGTTGCATCTATGTTTTAATCACCTATATGTGATATTGCTTACTATAAAGAATATCATGACACAAATCCCTTGTGTTGACACCCACTACCTTTGTGCAGTTTGACATATTTGTTGCTACAGTCTATACCACCTACATTCATCAGGAACAAAGAGGCTAGCATTAAAATGTTTGAAACACAATATCCATATATAGTTCCTATGTGTTACATTACTGTACATGTCCATACACTGTGTGTACAGCCCCCTCTATGGGTCAGGACCATGAGAAGACATAGAAACTGCAGTCCACAACCTAACATGCTAATACACCGACGGACCAATGAAACCCATTTTTTGCCTCTTAAATCTCACCTACTGCGCTGTCTCTGATTGGCTGAGGCAAGCAGCCCATCTCAGACGGAGGTGTGACGCCAGGCCCTGCTAGCTGCTGTGCACCGACGGAGGAGAAATCCATAAACCGTGTGGATCAGGTGACTAAGCAGGAAGTTTAGAGGACCAAAAAACCTCATTGTTGTGTTTTTGGAGTGAAATAAGGAGCTTCTTGTTTCCTTTTTCTGGTCTAAGAGAGAAGCACTTATGGATGTTCATAAGAGTGTTGTCTGAAATCAGCTTTCAAGTATTAATCTGGAGGTCATTAAATGGGTCCTTCAGGATTAGGTTTAGGTTAGGGTTATTTCTCCCAAAGTAGGGTTAGGTTAAGGTCATTCTGATCTCTCCTGGTGGCAGCTATGCAGTCTTGTTCGGCCATTTTACTGATGCTGAAAACGACCCCTGGGTCAGCCGCCAAAGTCGGCCTCCTCCCTGCCTCTCCTCTTCATCAATAGCACACAGTGATGTCAGCAGCCTGTCCGTATTCCTGGACTGCTTTTTGCATCCTGTGGACCCCGTCACCCCTCTCCCACTCCGCTATCCTTCTCCTCCTCCTCCTCTCAATGCTCCTCAAAGTCCCTCCCTCTCCCACCAACCCACCTGACCCTCCGCAGTCCAATTAGACGCAGCATCGACTGAATGCATGATCGCGCTGTGACTACCAAACACAAGCTGCAGTCTCACTCTCCTCCTCGTCTGTCTCCTTTCCTGCTCTCTTTTCCCACCACTTCCCGTGTCTCTCTCTCTCTCTCTCTTTCTCTCTCTCTCGGTCTTTCTGCCTCTCGATTGCCCTCCCTCCACCTTGTTTTCATTCAAGTTGTTTAGCCGTGTCCTCCTCGCCTCACAATCTTCTGTCTGTCTCTTTTCCTCCCTTGTCACTGCTGTTGCTGCTGCTGCTGCTGATCATCTGGCAGCCTCACCCCACATCCCTCCCATCCAACCAAAACCTCCTCCTCTACCTCCTCCTCTGCCTCCCCCTTCTGGGTTTGGAGATCTTAAGAGCCGCTCAGCACACGCTTCCGCATAGCATAACAGACTCCACTCCCGCATTGGGTTAAACATGTCAACCGTCCTGGACCTGGAGCAGATTTCGTATGCTGGAAATGATGCGGTGAGTGACTAATGCGTCCGACTGGAGCGCCTGGCTAGGTCTTTAGAGGAGAGGTGTTATTCTGCACTTTTTCAATAGACTGATTGTTAGTAGCTCAGTGGGTCGGTTCTGGATTGCTGGTAGAATAAGGGGGACATACACGAGGTGTGTGTGTGTGCACACCCACAGGTCACACAGCACCCAAACTTGCTCAGGGTGTGGTGACGATGTGAAAGATGCCCACGGTGTCTATGGGTACGTGTGTCGCTGCAGATGAACGTGTTCTGCAAACGTCTGTGGTGCGCCCATGCATTGTGTTCTTATTCATCCATCACTAAAAAGAGGCAGTGGGAGGGAGGTCACTCACCACCCACCCCCCAATGCACAGCATGGCAACAACACATTAAAAACATCTGCTACTGCTTCACTCCCCCTGCAGAGTCCTTGAGTTTGTAGCTCCAGCCCGCCGATTGAATGTTACACATGCGAGCAGCATGGGGGGGCTGCGGGCAGGGGAGGGCCACCGTATCGCTGGGGGAATATGCACATGGATGTTTGCGTGTGCATGGAGGTGTTTAGTGATTCACACCCAAGATTGCCGTTGTTTTTAGCTGGAGGAGGAAACGAGAGTGCAGGTATTGATCGACCGAGGCGTTGCGGGAAGACGAAAAGGGTGGCATCGCTGTTTTTCACCTTGTTTTTTTTTTTTTTTTAGAAAGAGAATAATTTGTAACCTTTGTAATTCGTTTACTATCAGAATAGTAAACGAATTACTCGTTTACTATTCTGATACTTCTATTTTAAGCGCAAACGTTTACCTGATATTCCCACAACCTGCCCAAAGCGGGTAGAAGTAGATACTAACGCCCTTCCCTTCCCATTGTATAGCTCTATGCATTGAATCACAATCGTCAGTTGGATATCGATGTATGCAGTGTTCCAAAGGACCACTGGGATGCAATAACTTTAGTAGTCGTGATGTTTCCAACCAAATGGCCCTTACTATTAACTTATTCGACCAGTAGGGGTGAGGGATGAGGAAATTCATTGCAAACTTTGGTATTTATTACAGTGACAATAAAAATCAATCAAACATTTATTTGATTGTAAATATG
The DNA here is from genome assembly GCA_922788865.1 of Poeciliopsis turneri. Classification (NCBI taxonomy): domain Eukaryota; kingdom Metazoa; phylum Chordata; class Actinopteri; order Cyprinodontiformes; family Poeciliidae; genus Poeciliopsis; species Poeciliopsis turneri. Next base: position 814,925 of record CAKLNU010000608.1, read on the forward strand.
CCACTCCGTACAGTCAGAGACTCAAACAACAAATTTAACATTTGATCAGATGGCTACTTTTCTACACCAATTATGTTAAATAGTGCAACTGTACTATAGAGTCATAATTCAGTCTTTTTGAAAGATGACTGAAATATGTCATTAAATTCTAGTATTGGAAGAATAGCTAGAATTGGATGGACTCCAGCTGCTGTTTTTACCCACAACTGACCTGGATCTTAATAGTTGAGAGATCTTGATGGAAAAGGTACAACTTAGGGAGTTGCATGTTGGCTTAATCTCAGTCGATATCATCGCAACATTCAAGTTAATATTGCAATGACACGTTTGTCCAGTTTTTTGCAGGCCATGTCTACATCCTACACGTGTACTGATCAACATCGGTACATGTGATTGATCGATAAGAGAAGCTCAAGTGAGGTAGTGTTTCCTTGTTCAGGCAGAAAATTCTGTATTTGTGCCTATACACTAATTCACAAACCAGGATTGTCATGTAATTTCTTTATTTTCTATTCGATAAGAAATGGTTACCTCCATCAAGGAGCCTGCAACACATTTGTTTTTCTTTTTGTGGAATTGCTCAAGGAAAACAAGATCTGAATTGGTCATAATCAAAACCAATTTAAAATCTTTGTCAGCCTGGAAAAAAGCTGGATAAAAGCTCACACACAGTAGATCCAGATAATTGCAGCAGCCACTGCTATTAAAATAAAAAAAATAAAAAAAACTTTTCTACGACAAAGAAAATCAGCCTGGTCAACGCTGATTGGTTCGTCTCTCCTAAGAACTTATCCAAGCACTCATGTTTATGTGTTTAAAAGCGTGATGAGAGATTTGAAGAGTGAATCAATAACACTTTTAGCCCGACAGAAATCTCGTCCTTTCCTTCTACATTATAGCTGGAACAAACATGAGGAATTAAAGCGATGAAGCCTTTCTGTTTTAAGGCACTCTCCCTCAGCCAGCCTCTTGTCTTGTCTCTCTGCCACGGCTTTCACGCTCTATTTCCCCCCCATCTACATCCAGTCTGTCCCTTGATCCGTCTAACCCATCGTCACCCCGCTTCCTTCCACAGACCTTTTCATTTCATGTCAGCGATGGGGATGCATGTGCCTGCTCTCTCTGGCACACACACATACACCGAAGAAGGCAGGCGTTTGAGCAAAGTATATTTGTGGACTTGTCCTTGACGCTGTCCTTGTCTGGAAACGAAAATCTGCAGCAGCACGGCCGTTGAAACGGTCTCTCCATCTGGAAAGACAGTCTCTGGTTGTTTTTCTGCTTTACCTCGAGCGAAAGCTCCACACAAAGGCAGGAGTTCCTCCATCACGGTTTATTTGGTTTCATCATGAGAAGTATAGTTCAGTATCGGTTCATTTGCCACACATTTCTAGGGCCGAAGCCAATGATTAGTTTTGAAATCAATGATTCTGACGGTTTATTGATTAATTGGGTAAAAGAATTTTCATTTACCCAATCTTATTTTTAAACTATTAGTAGTCCATCAAAATATTCAAGTGCACAAATTCTTCATTGTTCTTAAAATAAAAAATGCAACAACAGCATTCCTTTGGTGTATGCTTGACTTGTGTCAATGGATGCATCTGCAACTTAAAAAACTTTAAATATTATGAAAATCTCAGCCCTTTCTGCTTAACTTTTCATCAGTTAACAGCGGGCAGGATCAATCAATTGGTTTATATTTTAATAAACCAATTGGTCATTAGGTGGAAAAGCTAAAAATAGCTAAGGTTTTAGCAAACTTAGCTATAACACCTGAGGAGTTTTGGGTTGAACATATTTGCAAATTGATTTTTATTCTTGCTTCAAATGCAAAATGTGTATTTATTTATTTATTTATTTATTTATTTTCACAGTTTTGGCTGAATTGCTGTTCTTAGTATGTTGTTTTTTCAGCTAGTGACCTTTTCTCCAGTTAACGATCAATCGATTATTAATTAGTTGACGATTATTTCAACAATCGATTCATCGCGATTAATCGTTTCAGCCCTACACATTTCTGATACTGCGGTGCATTTTTAATGTTTGCCTGGACCTGTGGGGTTCAGGAAACCGGCATCGACAGGATCAACATCCTCCTCCTCTTCTTGTGTTGCTGTGTCCGTTATACTCAGCGGATCCGAACGATTACTGCGGCCGTTGGCCTCAGGATTAGCCTCCATCTAATCTGAAGTGTTTACTACACATGCGCTTCTCCAAATGCTGCTGGGAGTTCACAGAGATGCAGGGCCGACGTTCGATCTATTGTCCCTAATGTGGATTTCTCGTTCGCCCCGGATTTCTCTCTCCATTATTGATGACCAGCGGGCCTGGAGACCGGAGCGGCGGCCCCACCCGCTGCTCTACACGGCTCGCACGCCCTCACAGATGTACGGAGCCGCATCATGCAGAGCGTTGTTATCAGCACCGCATCATGCTGACCTTGAAGAATCTGTTGGTTGAGATATGATGAGTTTGTGAATCACAAGGTTGGCCTGAAAAATGGCTTTTTCCCCCCCACTTCCTGTCACCTCTTTCTGAATTGCATCAACACAGTTTATGCTTCGGTTGTTTGTTGCTGTGTAAATTCCACATTCTGGTCACTTTTTTTTAATCGTCTGGTACAAACATGGTGAATTCCGGTTAATGATGAAGAAATAATAAAAAAAATGCTGGGATGTGCTTTCTGAATTTCATTATGCTTCTCTTTGTTCCAAACCGCACCGTGCTGAAATTTTTGCAGAGTCATCTGGGTGAAAGCGGATTCAGAGTCCTTAACAGTAATGCTGCTTTTTCTCTTTCCTTTTTTAAGCAAATGAAAAGGGTTCTGCAGCCTGCCCTATTCATTGCTTTGTTTCTTTGAGGGCTCAGGACTGAAAAGACGCGTGCTCTGCATACCCAATTTATAAACTTTAAAGTGGACACCTTGTGGACACTCTAATACGAGTGTGTTAGAAATGACCTGTCCACAGTTTGAGCACTGCAAAACATTAAGCAACAAATAGTATGTAGCAAGTAACCCAGTGTTACTGCATTTAAATTTCTACTTGAACAGTTTAGTTTAGCCTTGGCTTGACTTAATGGTTGAATTTTTTAACCTAAAACATAGTTAAAGCAGCTCCTTTCTACCCTCAATATGGCCAACGAGTAACAATTTTAAAGTAATAAAATATTAATATTTGGGTAAAAATAAATGACTTTTTTTTTTTTTTTTTTTACTTCAGTTTGCATTAAAATTATTGATTAAATTTAGTTTAGTTTATTTGGTGAAACTAATTTAAATTAGAGTAACACATCTAATAAACGGCAAGAAAACCTATAATTTAAATAAATGCAGCTCCTTATTAAAGGCTAAATCTAGCTTAAATGAACAAATTGATTTCCTTGCGTGAAGAAAAGTTATGCAAATTAGGTTATGTTTTTACCACAATTTGAAATGAACATTGTTATTCAGCATCATTGTACCTCTTTACTATTGCTTATGCTATCTTGCAGAAGAGGGTGAGTGATATCTCATTCAAAGTGGCGCTTTTTAATCTCCTCTGTAACAAAAACTGGTTTTCAATTTTTAGACAACTCTCCCACCAAAGTAAATCCACCATTTGGTTAAGGAAACAACCCAGCCATTAATGGTATTTTCTTCCTCAGGAAACATTATATACCTTCTTTTGCTGCTCATGTTCATCTGAGAGGTTTCTGTTGTAACCCAGCTTGTTAGTTAAAAAAAAAAAACAAAAAACAAACACTAGAATTGTTTTGTTAAATGTGGAGGAAAAATCTACCTACCTACCCTCCTGAAGGCATTGCACCTTTCATCCGAAGCTCATTTTTTCCCTCTCCTTGGTTGCAGGAACACGACATTGAAACTCCTCACGGCGTTCTCCATGTGACGATGCGAGGCGTTCCCAAGGGCAACAGGCCAGTCATCCTCACCTATCATGACATCGGACTCAACCGTGAGTTGGCCAAAAAATATGTTCACCCATGTCCCACCCTCCAGGATGGAAGGCATGGTTTAGTGTTAGTGGGTTTTTTTTTCTTATTTGTGAGTTGTCTCCATCTTGTTTGCCTCTTTTTTCCTTTTTAGACAAGTCCTGCTTCAACACCCTGTTCAACTATGAAGACATGCAGGAGATCACCCAGCACTTTGCTGTGGTCCATGTGGACGCGCCGGGCCAGCAGGAGGGCGCGCCTCCTTTCCCTAGTGGGTGAGTGGCGTTCTCCTTTAACACATTCATTTCAGAGCTGGTGCTGACGGAGCAGGTTCATTTGCTAATGGAAACATTTTCACCAGTCAATTCTTTTTCAAATCGAACTTCCTAAACGTATAAATCTATAATGATCTCAATTTCTCTGATGAACTGAAAGATGAGAAAGCGAAGGGGCTTTAGAAACTACTTGTATTCCACGAACCTTTTAAAAATATTGTCACATTACAGCCATGGCGTTCAGTGTATTTAATTATGGTTTTATATAATGGTCTTGCACAAAGTGTTGCACAGCTACAAAATAAAAATATATTTTTTTAAAAACCTATATACAAATATGTACTATACTCTAATGCCACTAAACATAATCCAGGGCAACTAATTACCTCCTGTTCAAATCTGTTCTAAGCATACAGCCTGAGCTGCAGTGGAATGTGTTAGATGTGCATGTGTGAGAATGACCAATTGAAAACGATATATAATTCTCCTTCCACTTCTCAGTTATTTTCTGCTTTGTGTTGGCCCTTCAGTCAAAATATAAATACAATCTGTTAAGGTTTGAGTCTGTAAAAATGACAGGATTTAAAAATTGTCAGTGAACAAACAGTTTTACATGATAGAATAAATTAGGGATGCATCGATATAAAGATTTGTGCCGACATCGATATCCAATAATAACATTACTCGATATTTACTCTTATTTTATATATGTATAAATGCATGCTACCATTTTGACACTTAAAAAAAAGATCACTCCGTTGACATTACGGACCAACCTCCTAAACACGCCCTCCAGAAACAAACAGCAACCAGATGGAAAGACATATTAGCTGTTACTATCGGCCCAGTTTTATTTATTGGACCGATACCGTTTGGTTAAACGACGACTAATATTGCCCGATAACGCTGCCAGTACAGATGTATTTTTGTCCAATACGATGTTTGTGCAAAAATATCATGCAGCCAATACTGACATTAATTGCTGATATTAATATTGTGTGTCAATATTAGTGCCAATATGTCATACGTATATGGATGCAGCGATACCGAGTGGTTGATACCGATGTTAGTGCTGATATATTGTGCATCCCTACTATAAATTACATGACCTCTCACCCGTCTACAGATACCACTACCCTACCATGGACGAGCTGGCTGAAATGCTGCCCTCTGTGATGACTCAGCTGAAGTGAGCATTTTTCCTGCCGTTTGCTGGTTAATGTTTTGTTGTTTTTTTTGTCGCTACAGTATCTGTTTGTTTTTGTAGGGTCAACAGCGTAATCGGCATCGGTGTAGGAGCTGGAGCTTACGTTCTCACCCGCTTTGCAGTGAGTTCTCCACATTGGTGCTTTTTATTTATCTTTGTGTGCATTATACCCCCCCCCCCCAGAAGTTTTTCGGCCACACAGCTTGTAACATGAAATCCTCTTATCAAACCCACACAAGACATCGCGTTTCTGTTGTGGTACCAGCCACCCCGTGATAGATCACCTTTACGATTGGCTCCTTTTTCATGCGCATTGTTTCTGCGCTTGCTTAACAAAGCTAAAATAAGCACAATCTAGCAGAAAGCTCTGGAGAAGAGAGGAAGTACTGACAAATTAATAATGAAACGCAAGGCTGGTAATACAGGGAGGTGCAGAGATGGAAAAGTAGCAACGGTCTCTCCAAGGACAGTCTGCTCCTGCTTTAAAACTCAAGTGGAAACATTGATTGTGAAATATGTTTGGCTTTAACAGGCCGGAAAGAGAATCTGTTTACGCAGGATGGGCAGAGCGACTCACGGTGCACCGCATTCATATTTTGGCCAAACGCAGCATCTGCAGCATCCACTCAATATTAATCAAGATGGATCCTGTGTTTCCCCAGACAGCCTCTGCTTGCCTTAAGGCAATTTTAAAGCCACTCGCATGCATTTAGAGTCCCAGCACTCTGTGTTGAATCATATCTCAGCCTCATTTGAACTGACAGATGTGCTTTATTTTTTTATAAGTTTCATCCGTGTCTTCATATGAGCATAAAATTCTTATGTTTTGCTATTTTCTTCATGTTCTCATGCCTTCAGCTTTGAAAACATGTTTATTTTCCCCTAACACCTATTTGAAAAAGAAGCAATTCGTAGTCATAGCTTCCAGAAAATGTTTTTCTTAAACTATTTTTGAGCTTGTAGCTGATGATGGTGATAGTCCTTTCAGTTTCTGAAACTGAGTAATATTTAGAAGAGCATGAAGGAAAAAGGCAACCAGCCGAAAGCGCAGACAAAGGTAGTGAAGAGTGATGATTTATTGTATGAATTATTAATTGCCACCCAAGATAAAATTAGAGATAGCAAAGTCTCCAGTTTATAAGGCAACCATTTGTTCAGTGAGGAGGAAAAAGTCAAGAGATATTTTGTCTGAGAGCAGCAGCTTGGATACTCAAGCAACCGGTACTCTACCCAGTGAATTAAAAGCACTTTGTGAAGAACCCAGTCTGTCTGAAAGTTGTTGTATGTAGTGAATGGCTGCTTGTAGCTGATATGTTGATAGTAATTTCAACTTCTGAAACTGAGTAATATTTAAAAAAGCATGAAGAAAAAAGGCAACCAGCTCAACGCGCAGACGAAGGTAGTGAAGAGCTGTAGCGCAAAAGTCGTGCACCCGCTCAACCTTTTGGTAGCTGTGATATGTTTAGTTTCGTGTGTCACATAGCTGCCAAAGTTCCTGCCAACGATGCAGTGCCATATCGGATTGTGATAAAAATCCGCTGCTTTTTATCACAGGACGCTTGTGATAAAACTTCTCATTCAAAAATTTAAATTCTGGCAGCATTCTGGTTTGACATTGTTATTTCTGCTGGTTCTGAATAGCATTTTTACTTTTATCCGCCCTTCCATGCACCACTGCATTCCTTCCAATAGCTGTCAGTGGTAGTGGTATTCCAGCAGTGAATGGAAGCAGCTGGAAGTCCTGCTTTTCAGTCCCCATTTTATTTGAAAGGGTTTAGCTTCATACATGCATCAGCACTTAGTTTTTCATCACATGTTTTTCAACAAGTAAATTCAGGCTAACACCACACACATAGTGGATGGAACTGAAGATAAAATACTAAGATACAGTCAGATGCTCTCATTTATTGGAAACATTTTGTCATGACTGCAGCTATTAGTGCAGGTAAACATGCATAAGAAATCCACAGCCTGTTATTTGTCATGTCATCCACAGAGTGACAGAAGACGCATGCAAAATAAAAATTACATCATTTTCTTATCTTCGACAGTTTATGCCCACAAAGAACATCACCTGTGACCTCAGTGGCCTGCTGGCTGACGTACAGCTTATGCTGTGTGCCCTTGCCACAGTATAAAGTGTGTGGTGGGCTTATCCCCTTAACTTCCTGTTTCCGTTAAAATCAAGTTTTCAATTGTTTTATGATTCTGGAGTGAAAAGCATGTCTAGTAAAGAAAAAAATCTCAGACGATTCACTGCTGCTGTGTTTATCAGAGTAGAAGAAAACCTTCTTTGTTTTTGTTCACTTTCTTTTTTAGTGGGGTTTTTAAAGAAAGTTTATGGCCACACAGGTATTTAAAAATGTTTCCCTTTTTTTATTTTATGAAAATAATAAAATTTACAGGAACAGATAAAGGTGCTTTGCTGTGGAGTTGTCATCATCGATGTTATGTTTTTCTTTTAGGGAGTGCGTGGCCCCAAAGACTCTTTTTGTCTCACTTTTTTTATAATCATTATTCAAAAAGATGGTGGAAAGTTGTTTCTTTTTCATACTTTTCTGTCTCTTAATCATAGCTGGTCTACTGCATTACGTTCACGTTTATCGCTTGCTTTACAGCTGAACAACCCCAGCCTCGTGGAAGGACTGGTTCTGATCAACGTCGACCCGTGTGCCGAAGGCTGGATCGATTGGGCCGCTTCGAAGGTCGGTGTTCCAACTGACAGAACCCAGAAGGAAGTTTTATGTGAAATTCAAACAGGACTGAGAAATATGCTATCAGAAACGACCAAAACAGAAAAATAAACCAACGAACTACAAAAGGAATATATATATTTCTTTTCCCTCCTTTGTCATACTGCAATTTTTTAAATTATTGCTAGAGGAAGAGTATCCTATTGACAAAAATGGTGGAACAACATTGGCTTACAAAAAAACAAGTCATGCATTTTGATGCTCATGTTGCTCCATAGTTCAGAAAATTGACCTGATTGAGCAAAACCAGTGTGACTTTTGGATTGAGCTCATCAAAATGACCCTAAAACAGTTGAAAAGCCCCAGACAATCTTTTGGATTTTAACCAGTATAATAGCTGTACAATATAAGATCTGCACAAGCAGAGCCAACTCAGTATTATTGGATGAGCGCTGGTTAAAAATACACATTGTAAGTTTTATCAGAAAGCCCTGATACAATCTCCAGATATGGCTGTTTTTCTACCAGACTTCATGTTAATGTAACATAGTGCAACTCTATGTTCATTTCTAAAACACACAGTAGACGCCATTTATTGTTCAATATTTAAGTAGTAACTTAGCTACACTCTTAATTATGCCATTTATTCTGTTTATTATTTTTGCACAAGCTAAATGTTCTGTGAATTTGCTCACCGGGTACAAAAATCAGTTCCCTAAGAAAACGAAAAGCGCACACTAACAAAATGATGACAAATGTGTTACATTGTCTCTGCTGGCTGTGTGTGTGCAGCTGTCTGGATGGACCAGTAACTTGGTGGACATCGTCATGGCTCACCACTTCAGCACTGTGAGTACTCACTGAGACGCTTTCTTTATTTTTTTTTTTGTTTATTGCCGACGCTGTGTTGGCATCTGAAGTAAACTACTCAATTTCTCCTGAAAAGCCGGAGGTTTATCTAACTGTTAACGGCTAACAGACGTTTGTTAATGACGTCTTTGATATATAGAGAGGCCGATCATGACCCGCTAAAAGCAAACAGTCACCTAATAGTGCTTTAAATGACCCCACTGTGCAAACATATGCCGCTGTTGGAGTGAATCAATTATGTAAAATATATTCTCATCCACTGCGCTTTTGTTATGTGACATTCCTGTATGTTGTTGTGTATGAAATGGGTTATTCCTTGACGCTTTCAGCACAAGAGGTCACGTTACAGGCACCGAAATTTGAAGCATTGTGTTTGACGTCGTATGCAACTAAAGCAGAATTGTGAAGCTGAATAAAAATTACACAGGGTTTTATTTTACCCGTCTGAAAAGTGAAGCTGCAGAGATCCACAGACTCGACAGACTAGACAAGTAGGTGTGAGCTGAAAAATTGGCTGCGATTTCTTCAGCCATTGTTCCCTTTTCCTCTGCAAGCTTTTTAAAGATCAACGATAAACCTGAAAACTGTAATCAGTGCCCCCTATAGACAACTGCTGGGACTTATACGTCCTCCATAAAAGCAGACAAATAATGTGTGCAAGGACTTTATGACGTTTTTGTAGCTTGTTCTTGATGTGTGTTCATTGTGTCCAAGTGATATGAAGTGTGTGGGCAGCAGTGTGAGACCTATGAAGACTTTGTAGTGGTTCAGTCGTACTTTCTATAGATCTGGCATGTATGGAAGAGAAGCAGTAGAAAGCTTAAAGAAGTGCTGTTAGCTGTCTGCCACAAGAAAACGTGGGAGAAGGTTATTTGTTATGACCTACATGTAAAAGTCCAGGTTTCGGCTAAAAATGAACCGTAGCTATTGTTTTGTGAATTTTGAGCAAGCCCTTAAAATGTTCCACAAAATAAAACGCAAATTAGGCGCATTTCCGTCCACAGGTTTGGAGCGAATCAACCAGGCTATACAAAGCGTAATGTCGTCAGGTGTAATAAACTCCTGGTTGCAATAAACAGGAAGTGAAAACTAACATGGATCACACACGTCTAAGAAAACGTGGAGCGAGGACTTTGCAGGTTTTCATTTTGTTTCGTGCCTCTGCCAAAGCACCAGTAGGACGGGAACGTTGATTATGTCGGAACTTATCCAGAAAATGTGTTTCTGTCTCCCCTTCGGGGCGTTAACGCTTTTCCCGAAAAAAGTAAAAATATTGTTGTGAAATTGAGGGAGTTTTTTTCAAATTTTGCCGTTTCCATAAACCTACTTACAATGCTATAGTTCAAAATGCACATAAAAAACCCTTAATGCATCACCCTGAACACCCCACAGTGAGACATAGCAGTGACGACATCATGCTAAGTGTGGCAAAACGAGAAAGAGGTATGATTCCTGCAGCGCCTGTATTTATCTTTGCTGGCATTTATTGAAGTATTTTCTGTCCGTCAGGATGAGCTGACAGAAAACCAGGAGTTGATCCAGACCTACCGCCTCCACATCGCCCAGGACATCAACCAGGACAACCTGACCCTGTTCTGTGGCTCCTACCAGTAGTATGTTCAAAGACGTGAAAGCTGCACATTGTTTAGCTTTTTCTCCTTCTTCGGTTCTCTAAATGTTCTTTTATTTCTGGTCAAAACTTCAAATTAATCCCAATAAGGCCAGTCTAACCCCACAGGTTCTTTTCTTGGCTTCATCTTCTCTTAACTTACTTTGTCTGCAGCCGCAGAGACCTGGAGATCGAGAGGCCCATCGTGGGGTTGAACGAGGATACGGTGAACACACTGACGTGGGTGATGAGACTGAGGCGGTGCTGATCTGTGTTTTGGTTTTGCATCAGAGCGCAGCGTGACCTTAGATGTTTTTCTGTTCGTCCACTCCAGGTGCCCCGCCCTGCTGGTGGTCGGAGACACGTCACCTGCTGTCGAGGCCGTGGTAGGTCAAAGTTCACCAGAAATGATTGTGTAAATAATTTTCCGCTTCTTCTTTGTGGTCAACGTCTACGTGTTTCAGGTGGAGTGCAATTCCAGGTTGAATCCCACCAAGACCACACTGCTGAAGGTGAAGAGCCTTTGCTATTTCAAATCAGTAGAAGTCAAATCAGTTTTAGCTTTAAAATTCATGTTTTGATAAAACTGATATTGATTCTTTAGATGGCTGATTGTGGAGGCTTGCCACAAGTTGTGCAGGTTAGTTAATCTTTTTTGTGTTTTACTTCTTAGAAATGCAACGTGTCACTTTTTTTCTGAAGCTGAAGCAACATTCAGCTTCTACTCAACACAAATCTGGAGTTGAGTAGAACTTTCAGAAAACTCTAAAGCTGCAGAAACACTGACTGCCTTCAAATCAAAACTCACCTGTTTTTGAGTTGCCTTTGATTCATCATAACTGGAACATTAATCAGCATATTTGTGCACCGATGATTTTGATGATGGCATTTGACAAAATGTAACGTTCGCTGCTTGTTTCATCGTTACTATGTTACGTTTTTATGATGTTGAACTCTTTGAACTGCCTGGCGGCTCCAATCTGCTGTAGAGATAAAATGTGACTTTCTCTCCGCAGCCCGGGAAGCTCGCCGAGGCGTTCAAGTACTTTGTTCAGGGCATGGGATACAGTAAGTAAACAGCTGTCATTTTTAAATGTGTCAAAGGTCTTTGAAAAACATCTAAATATATGAATATATATATATATATAGTAACTCGGGTTTGAGCCGGTTGACTCTGTGGTCACGATCAAGCTGCTTTTCAATGACGTTCTTGTGGTTGAGGTTCGACTGTGTTTACTTCTTTGGCTTCCTGTTGACGTGAGCACAATTACAAAAGGCTCCTGAACTTGGTGGGGGTTGGTTTTTTGTTTGTTTTTTGTTTCTCTCTCTCTCATTGCTGCCTGTTGCTAAACAACCCGGGTGTTGGTGGAGTGGGTTGGGTTTTGTCCAGGAGAGCATGAAAAGAGGCCTCCATCCCGGACGGAGCGGCCTTCAGGGGGTTCTGTTGGTGCTAATATAATTTCCTCTGTGCTCTTTGCAGCGTGTGCCACTCAAAGCTCTCAGTAGGTGAGGTTTGTGTCTGAAATCACACTCAGATGTGCTGAACAGCAATTTGCTTCCTGCTCGGCACAGAGTGGGTGTTGAAAATGACCCCTTTTTTTATTGTTCTTGGTGTGCTTTTTTTTTTTTTTTTTTACTCTCTCTCCCTTTTAATTCTCAGCTGTTTACTGATGCGCTCTCTTTTGAGGGAGAGTCATAGTTAAACAGGCTTTCTGGTTTTATTGTTTGTAGTTCTGGGAAAAAAGAAAAAGCGTTCAAAGATTGAGAGTGTGATCTCCGGGCGGATGACTCGGTTTATAAAGTTTTGCTTTCCTTCCTCACACAGATAGCGTCCGTCTGCAGTGGCCTGCAAAATTAGCGATGAGAGTGAACATTTTTACATTTTGTCACGTCACAACAACAAATCACACTGTATTTGTTTTTAGATTTCATGTGAAAGGTCAACACGGGTCATCAAGAGAATAATATTATATTTTATTGATCCCCCGGGGGAAATTGTTTATTTGTTGACAAGCTGCTCCTGTTGAATATTAGCAGCATTTAGTGATATTTATAACACAAGTGTGAAATTAATATTTAGACTACAGGTACTTTAAATATGACCTAAATATAAAGTAAATTAAATAAATAAATGGAAATGTGTTGATCTATAACAAGTCCAGAGGGTAGTACTGCATAAGAGGGAAGTGGAAAGAAAATACTTTTTTTTTTAATCCTATTTATGATATTTTTTGCAAATAAGATAAAAAATGATGAAAGCAAATGTATATTCAGCCTCCCTGATTCAACATTTTGCAGAAGCACATTTTGCTCTCTGCACACCTACACCGTTCCTCTTTGCAGAAAAAGTGTTTCAGTCTGATTGGAAGGAAAGTGTCTTTGAGCTGTTCCAGAATACGAACACGCTCTGAGCCGCGGCATCCGCCTCCAGCTCCAGAGGAAAGGATGGAGTTTGTTGTCCAGCTGGAAGGTGAAGCTCCGCCCCCCTTTTCAGGTCTTTTGCAGACTGAAAATGGATTCATCTTCAAGAATTATCCTGGATTTTGCTCTGAATGACTCGGCCACCACCGTGTTTCACTGCGGTGTGAAGATGAGTGGTGGTCTTTTTTTTTTTTTTTTTTGCCACATAGTTCCCTTTTGGTCAGAGAACAAGACTTTCTTCTCGTCACTTCTCCATAAAGACTCATTTTGTAGAGCGCTTGACGAATAATCGTCCTGTTGACCAGCTGTTGACTATTTTGGTAATCAATCTACCTTTTTATAATAAGAGCATTATGCATTGTGAAGCATAATTAATCAAAGCTTCAAGGCAGGTAATTTGCCTCCAGGTATTTTTTGGGCTGCCTCATTTCAGGTGCACAGTAACTTGAACTGAAAATAAATCCAGAACCACACTTTTCCAATTATTTCTTTTTCTTTTTTCTTTTTTTTTTTTTTTTGCTCATATAAAAGCAAAACGTTAATAATTTTTCTTTCCACTTCCGTTATGCAACTCTTTCTCTTTTCTTTTTCCTGTCAGTCTGCCACATTAAACCCTCTGCAGTTTGATGTTACGTGACAAAAAAGTGAAAACGCTTCTTTGCAAGGCGCCGTGTGAGTGAATCTCTTTAATGTCACTTCTCTTTTGGTCTCTGCTGCTCTCAAACCCTTCGCCGTGGGAGAAGCTGGCGGGGCGGCGTTGCTTTAAAGGCCAATCCAGTTCACCTATCGAGTAAATGTCACTGCGGGATTAGAGCAGATTTTTAAAAAAAGAGTCTGTTTTCACGCAGAGAATGTGTGCAAAACAAAACCTGGGCATCTCAGTGTGTTTCCCCTTCATTAACACCTAAGGGCAGCGTGAAATGCAACAGGAAAACGGCCAGAAATGGCAGGAAGCAGCCCTCGATGTGTGCACACATGCTATGATTTCTTACCTCTTGTTGCTGGCCAGCTGCTTTTTGTCCTGAGCCACTGCCGAGGCTCCTCTATAAACAAAAAGATGCACCTTTTCACTCCTCTTCTCCTTTTTCTCTTGTCTTTTCTTCTTCTACTGTTGCCCTCAGTTCCCTACGTTCTCCTCAGTCACCTGAGCAACGAATCAGGTACTGGACTCTTCAGCAGCGCCTCCACCAGGGGGCGCTTTGAACCAAAACGCTTCTGCGGCGCATATGTGTGTCAAACTCAAGGCCCAGGGGCCAAATCTGGACCACCTCAGCTACTTATGTGTCCCTCTGGACTTCAGGGGGACACATGTAATTAAGTTGTTTGCTTAAATATTGTTTCATCGATCAAAGCAACAGTTTTTATCTCTATACGGCCGAACTACATCAATCAGTCCCTCGAGTTTTTCGCAGCCGCCAAATCAACAGATCTTCACACTTTTTCGTGCCACTCCATAATTGTGAGTTTATTGCAACTCTTCCACAGTGGTTGAAAAACACTGGGCTAAAGTGATGCTAACTCCCACCTGCAGGTGGCAGTAAGTCTCAAGTCTACTGCACTGCTGCCTCAGCCGTAACTGATGTTAAATTATAGTTTGATTAGTACGGTGAGTCACATTTACTGAAATATAGGCTCAACATTTCGTGCAAATGTTTCTAAATTATCCTCTCAAAATTTTGATTGTTTTTTTTTTTTGCAGTCTGCATTTTTTTTTTTTTTGCAGTCATGAAATCCTGGAGGGACTGACCAGAGTGAAAAGATGTTTTATATTATTTACTTTTTAAGAAGTGCTTATTGAATTCAGACACGGCTCTTAATTAATATTTTAAAGCGGCAGTATTTTTGTAAAATTTACTTTTTTTGAGCTTCTTCAGCTCCTTCAGACTAGCCAGCAGCAATTAGCAAACACCTGCATAAGTGTAACGCCACATCTGCTGATATGGGAACTACTTCTCTGTGAACCACTGGTAGAAATGTTTTAAAAGTTAATAGAGGAGCCATGTTGTGATGACTTCCTGAAGGCGGAGTTTCAGAAAAAGTAGGAGTTTCTTAAAGAGACAAAGGTCCAATTTAAAGGTGTTAAATTACAAAGTCAAATTTCTTTTTAGTCATATTTGGTATATGCCGAATTTTGATAATAACAGAAGGCAACATAAGTGATTGTGCTATAAAATGTCACTTTGTGCCTAAAAAGCACATAATACTGCCTCTTTAACAGTTTAATGGGTTATAGTAATACATTCTGGGCCAAAAGGCCCTTTGGGACATTCATTATCTTGATGTGGCCCCAAAATGAAAATGAGTTTGACACCCCACCCCGCTCCATTCTGAATGTGAATGTCTGCAGGAAGCTCCCCACAGATGTTTTCCAGCAGCATTTTTAGAAGCTTCTGCATTACATTCTTCTTCTTCTTCTCCTCCCTGTCGGAGCCCAGTGCTTCCCGTTAGCATGTCCTGGCTCCGGCGTCCAAATACTGCATGACCCGCTGCAAAATGTCGTGCTCTGTTGTGCCGCACTGCTTGTGTCGTTTTATTTCCCCCCCCCCCTTTCAGTGGATACGTTCAGCAGTTCTCAGTCACACGTCTTCATTTTATTTTAGCCCGATTAGTCGTTTTATCTGAGAATGGCTTGCATGGTAAGCACTTTTCTTTTTCTGTTTTTCAGTCGTCTCTGTATTCCTGCTTCACTCTGGTCTCTGTGTTGATGTGAGCGTGTGTGTGAGAGTAGAATATTAACACCTGTGGGTTTTTTTTCTTTCCTCCCCCCCCTTCATCCCCCCCCTGCTACCTCCTCCCTGTTTCAGTGCCGTCAGCAGGAATGACTCGCCTGGCTCGCTCGCGCACCACCTCCTCCTCCAGCATCACCTCCATGGAGAGCAGCCGCAGCCGCAGCAACATCAGCGGCTTGCTGGAGGCCAATGCCGCCGCCACCGGGGCGCTGGACAACCAGGTGGCGCCCCAGACCATGGAGGTGTCCTGTTAAACCCCTCCCCACCTGCGTGCGCACTCTCACAGTAATTTATACGCCACTCCTCATCCCTCTTTCCTCTCCCTCATCCTGCTCCCAAGCTACTCGACGCCAGAGGGAGTGTGTGTGTGTGTGTGTGTGTGTGCGTGTGTGTGTGATTAGAAAAGGAGGAGCTAATAAAAAATATATATTAACAGATGCATATTAGAGGATATGTTATACATACATATATACTGTCAAAGTCAACATACTAACATGAACCATGAGAACATTCAGATGTTGTATATTTAAATGTTTGAGTCAGCTGTCTAACCTTGTATTTATTTTTTGTTCTTGTTTTAAACTTCTTCAGACATTATTGTAGGAATCCTCTGTGTTCGCAAGAGCTTCTTTTATTTTTATTTTATTTCTTGAAAAGGATTTTTCCACAAATTGTGTTTCTCCTTTTAAGCCTGCTGCTGCAATGCAGATGAGTCACGGGGAGAACGAGGGATCAAAACGCGCGCAGATTCTGGTCGGGACGCAAAGTTTGGGATGTGAAAGATGAGACTGTGATGAGTCACTTTAAACAGGTCCTTCCTGGACGTGATGTTTTTATGCGGTGTGATAAAACCAGAAAAAAAGCTCGAGAAGACTCAAGCGTCATCTGCGTGTTTTCAAGGTTTGGAACGTGCTTCGTTTCATCCAAAGTGCTTGACATTAAAACGTCACCGTTTGAAAGAGTCTGTAGCATTTGATTAAAAGTCTGAATTTGGAAAGCGTCATTTAAAGTTGAAACTGGATATTTAAACATAGCAAACTCACTTTCTGAAATTAATTTTTGTTTTATGTTAAAATTAGCAAAATTATTTCAATTTGGTAAATTCCATAAAACTTCGCAAGAATTGTTTTTTTTTGTTTGTTTTTTTTTAGATTTTTTTGCAACTTAACCCAGTCAGATGTATGAGACAGAGACATTTGATAACATAACATCTTGCTACATTTCAGCTTGCTTTGTCTCTGCTGTAGAATATAGAATACCATCACAGGCCATTATTAATAACTGTAATAAATGACATCAGAGAGGAGCAAATTGAAATGGTTTTTATATTGTTCTCATCGTCACAATCTGGAGCTGGAAAACTTGGAAAACACTGTAGAATTGGTGAACTTTCTGCGAGAAAAGTGAGCGAACTGGAAAACAAACTAGACATTTTGTTCATCTGGCCTTTGAAGCCAGACTGCAAAGCATTAAAGGTATTTTGTTTTTTAAAGGTAGCAGTCAGGAGAAGGATCGCCGAGAGGCCAAAAGTTATAACAATAGCAGCTTGTGTTCTCCATGCACGAAGTATGTGTTATTGGTGAAATGGTTTGAATTGTCGGCCATGTTTGACTGAAAAACCTAAACTTAATCAAGTAAAGAACTTTTTTTATTCACTTCCTTCCATCTCACCAATTCGTTGCTTTTCAGTTGAATTGATACATTAAAGATGAGGGGGATAAAGTTGTAAGAATGCATCCGGGTCTCATTATTTTACATCACAGGAACCTAACAGACACACGTTGGGCTTCTTCTAGAAAATGCCACCGTTTGGCTTAGATTTCGCCTCGTGATCAAACTGCACGCCTCCGTCTTTTTCATAAATTCTTCACGCTCTGTGTTGATGTTCGTGTTCAGGCTGAGTGGACTTCTCACCGACTCTCAACAAGCGGGTCCGGGTATGAAAACTGTAGCAGTCCATGTTGCGTTGGGGCCAAGAACGGCTTCTCACTGTCCGCTGATTCAGCTCATTTCTACTACTACTGAATAAAAACCTACGAGAAGAGAACGTGCCTGGTGTTTTTTCTGTTTGCCTTTATTTTGTGTCTTTCTCCCCCCAATAAAGTGGAAGAGGAGCTTCTTCATTCAGCCGCCAGGAGAAGGACAGACAGTAAGTTCTTGCACTTGGCCTGTTGTGTTGGTGGAAAAGCGAGGTGACTGCGGTGAGATTGTTTCCAACCGCGCATGTACTTATTTCCTTTCTGAGTGATAGCTGCTGCTGTCACAGATGAGGGCGGCTATTTTTAGCACCTAGTGAGAGATTAAAAAAACCCAACTGATCAGCTGCTTTACAAAAGAACGAGTTCAGAGGTGCAGAGTGGAACAAAAACAAAGTATCTGTGTGTAGAGGAATGTTCTAGTTTCTCTGAATGTTATGCAAGCCCCAGAAAACACAGCGTCATAATGTAGCACCGTTAAGATTCGTATATTTGGGGGGGTTTCTGTGTTAATGAAGCCACACACGTCCAACGTCTTAATATGTATTAAATAGATTAAAAACGTAAGTTGGCATTAAATGCGCTAGTCAGGTCTTAAATTTTGTTTTAATTTATTATTCTATGTAGTTATTTTTTCAGGCAAAACGTTAGCTTAAGCTATGCGGCCTAGGCGGTTCAGGGCACAAACATAAAGACTTAATATTCATTTATATGGTTAAGGCTAATGATAAGCTGCTAACGCTGGCTTGCTATGTGGTTAGCAAGCAAACAAACCGACCGTTAGCAGCTAGCATGCGGCTGTTTAGCCACTTGCTAAGCTGCTGTCACGAGCCACGAAAACACCCCGGAAATGTTTCTGTACCCTTACATTTTTTCAACTCAGTTTTATTCATAATGGTTTTACAAATGTTAAAAAAAAAATAAAAAAAAAAGGGAACAAAAGTAAAAAAATGTACTGGTGAAACTTCCATAAAACGGTCTGCGCAGCTGGTCTGAACAATACGGTTTCTGCTCGATTTGAATCTGACGTCATCAGATTTTCTAAGATCCGCCATTCGACAATCTGACATGTTCCATAAATGATGGAAGGTTTTTAATTGGGATGATAACCCAACTTTCCATCACAGATGGTGATTCAACAACAGTCTGATCTGTTCTTCACTGCTGCAGTTTTGGTTCTTAGAAAAAAAAAAACTGATTCAGAACCTCCAGATTTTATCAGGCCCCCCAGTATCAGTGAAGATGCCTTTGTGATGCACAAACAGAAACAACACCCACGTTGAATTCCTTCTTCATTTTTTAGTAACCTTTCCACTTGGCCTCCATCTTTGTTTAATGTGCGGTAACATGGAGAACAGGTGGAACTGAGTCAGGTTTGCAGGCCGCCTCGCTTTACAAGCAACGCGTGGTGCAGCATCAGAGCAGTCCGAATACAGAAGACCATCATCCTTCCACATAACCATCCAGGGTGGGATTTAGGTCTCCTTACTGTAAAACTTCCCCACTGCCTGTCTCATTAGTGCTAAATATAAGCCTCCAGAACCTTTCAAAAAGCTTTTATTAATTATTTTTGCCCATGCTTTCGATTTCTTGCCAATGTTTTTAAATGTTGAGTCAATATTTCAATTTATTTTCCCCAAGCAGATAACTGGATCACTGAGAGGTGTCAAAACAAAACACAATCTCAGAGGTTCAGGTGAACCGCTTTACTTTTCTATTTCACAAATGGCCTCAATGGAAATATTTTGCAATACCCAATCTCAGAACAGTTTCTTCAGAAACCTCAGAGGTGGCGCGCCGCCCCCAACTGCCATCTCCTCCGTAGCTAATAATCGTATGGTTATTAGTAATTAACCTCTAATAGGTACGTGACTGATTAAAATAACATTGACAAATTCATTTACAAGCTTGGATTGAATCTGTTCACTTTTAAAGACAGTGAAATGCTGTTTTAATCTCCATCCTTAAAATAAGATGTTGGTTTACATCTCTAGGACCAACTACTGTAGATTCATACTCCAATAAAAGCAAAAACAACAACAACAAAAAAGGCATTAACTCCAGATATTGCCTTCAAGTCACTGCACAAGGCTTTAAAGGCCTCATCGCTAAAAACGGATTTAGTGTATTGCAAAGTAGTTGTTACTTTTTTTGAAATTTTTTTTTTCAAGTTATCAAATAAAATACATGTCGATAAGGCAGTTAACATTAAAACTATGATCGAAGCATATGAAAGATTTTGGATATATTAATGGTATATATACATTTTATATGTATTTGTAAAAAAAAAATTGTGAAAAATATTTATATCTGAAAAAAATAATAAATATATGAATTATATATATTTATATCTAAATATTATTTTATATCTATGTGAAAAAAAATATTTATATATATATATATAAATATTTTTTATATATATATAAAAAAAAACAAAAAAAAACAATTATATATATATATATATATATATATATATATATATATAATTGTTTTTTTTTTTTGTTTTTTTTTTATATTCTTTGCCATTCCACTAATCTTTTCCATGAATTTCAGAGTTAAAGCTTCTATGACATGAGGGTCATTGTGAACTTTAGGCTGATGGGAAATGATCATCAGTGCTGGCGGCCCGACGCGATTCCGCGGAGTTCCGGCTCTTTAATCAGAACGTTCCCGTTTAATCAGCGGCTGGGTTCCAGTGGGCCGATGGAGAACCGTGTAATCCAGCCGTCACATTTCGAATCCAACGACTGCTAATGATTTGTGTGTGTGTTACCAGATCAAACCGCAACGGCACCGCGAGCGCAAACGCCGCTTACGCAGGCGGAGCCGCTCATTCCATGGACGTGCGGCGCGTTTCAGAGATCTGCGCTGGATAGAGAGCGTCGCCGCAGGGCGCTCTGGGTCGAGATGTTCGAGCGTCTCACGTCACAGGAAGCTGGAGCCGGGGCCGTGGTACATAAAGCCGAGGCGGGAGACCTCCCCTCTCTTCAGTCGACCCACGTCAGAAACAGCTGCGACAACACAGCCGCCTCCAAAGAGAGCAGCACCAGAAGAAGAACAAGAAAAAGAAGAGCTCAGTGTCACTCATACTTTAAAGGATTTTCTTGCAGAACATAAGGATTTATCTGCAAGCACTGTCTTTGGATAAATTGCTGGAGTAAGAAACAAACTGGGTAAGTTATATTTAACTGGACACTTTTTCCTTTTTTCTTCTTTTTGTTTTTGTTTTGATTGCATGCATTATTGAATTCTCCTCTCATGAAAAATAGATGAAAAATGTAGTCTTCAGTGCATTTTGCAGTCCGTGTCACAAGAGGAAAATCTCTTTTCTAGCCTTCGAGAAGCATCAAAGTCTCGCTCGTTCCTTCGCTTGCATGCTTGCATGGAAATTTAAGACAGGATATCACAGGGCTTCTTGTTGTGGTCGGGCGCCTTCCTGTGTCACCTCGGCTCTGTTGCCTGCTTACACTGAATGTAGAGTCCATGCAGGCAGCCGCGACTTGCTGCACAGTCATAGCAATAACCAGTAGGACGAGGAAAGTGAAAATCTCCATGTTTCCCAGAACGTCTCACAAAGTTCTCCACTTCTTTGTCTGCCTCTGCCTCTTCTTTCACTTTGTTCTTCTTCTTCTAACTTCTACTTCTTCTTCTACTTGTCCAGTTGGAGCATGGGCACTTGCTACACCAGATGTCAGTGCAACCAGACAGTCCTCGAAAATCAGTCTGGATCTGCGACGCCACGTAAGCTCCACTCCCCGAAACACTCAGGAGAACAACAACAAAAAATTAAATAAATTAAATCATCAACAATGCCTGAATCTCGTCTCTTGCAGGAGAACAGGAGAGCGTGATCGTCTCTTTGTACGACTACCCAGCGTTTGAGCGCACAGAACTGACCATGCGCATGGGGGAGAGGCTGACCATAGTGTCAGAGTAAGTGCAACTCCAATTATCATCCGATCTGTACTTGACGGCAGATTAGTGACAGACGTCCGTTCTCTAACGTCGCAGTGACGGTGATTTTGTGATGGTGAGGTCCACGACCACCGGGCGCGAGAGCTACGTTCCCACCAACTACACGGCGAAGGTGACAGACAAGTGAGTGACGTTAAGATTTCACAACCGTACGGGTCAGAAAGAGGGGAGTTCCGTGAGAGGAGGTTCTGTGTAGGTGCACTGCGCCTCGGTGGAGACAAACGTTTGGAACAAGACGTCTGCTCTCTGGTGACACAAACAGCCTCCAACGGTTTCACTCCTCGTCATCCTGGGGCGGTGGGGTGGGGTCGATCTACTATCATGGTGTTCCAGTGCGTTTTTCAGACCTGGAAACAGGAATCGGATGTTGCAGTAGAATATGTGGACAATCCTTTTGTTTTCTTGTCTTTTTGCGGCAGGTGGCTGTACACTGGGATCAGCAGGTATAAAGCAGAGGAATTCCTGAAACATCCCAGCAACCAGACTGGAGCCTTTTTGATCCGTGAATCAGAGACAAACACAGGTTAGAGCTTTTTAAAAAAAAAAAAAAAAAAATTAGTAAACTGTATAACAAACATATTTAAATCAATGTTGTAGCCTCTGCCGCGATGTATTTCATTTGAAAGTACAACTTTAAAAAGCTCTGTTATGGTTATTTTGCTGGATGGACGCTGAGACAAATCAATTCGGACCTGAGTTGGTTCAACATGCTGGGATGACCCAGTACGCTGAATACATAATGTTCAGCCTGACATAGAGTGGCCTTTATGCAAATGGAATAATGTGTAGGATTTATGTTTTTTTGTTTAAATTTGTGTTTACTTATCGAGAAAGTTGAATTTAGATCCTAAAATTAACTCTCAAAATGGAAATGTTTTAAAATTCTCAGATCCTAATGTTGAACCACGTTTGTGAGAAAACATGAAAGTAGGAACAACCTTAGCCTTTTAGCTAGCCACATTAACTTTATGACTAATGCTTTGGTGAAAGTGTGAATATTGAACACAGCCAGCTCTAGCCTGCGCTAATCGCTTAGAGGCTGAAAGGCTAATTAATGTTGGCTTAAGTTAAACTGGCTCTCGTATGTCAGCTGGTCATTATCCACTGACATTAACATCATCATACCACATCTTTTTACCATCCGTTCATTTCTCATTTCAACCTGTGGAAGAGTATTTATTGGTTAAGAAACTAACACTCTGGTAAACCTTTATGAAGTGTTTGCTGTCAGTCCCGCGCTGATTAGAAACTTGCGTTCTTCAATGGAGAGAATAACTTTGTAACGGATCCCTATTTAAGAAGAGAATCTGAGCAATTCCTAATTAGTCACGACATGATGAAAGCAGAATGTGAAAAGATCGAGTGTGGACAATATAAAATAGATATTATTGGTGCCATGGTGGCGGGTGAATAAACAGGAAGTGGGCCCTGAACCAAAATTCTGCCCAAGGCTCCATTCAACTTTTGACCTGCTGATGTTGTAACCCTCTTCTTCTAAATATTCATAATTTTTTCTTATCACTGAACTCATTTGTGTGTTTGATAGTTTATTTAAAAAGTGCAACAAAGGGATTTCAACTCCAGGGAAAACGGTACAAAAGTCCAAACTTGTGTATTTTTAACAGCTGCGTCTGTGTGTGTTTCCTCCATCCAGACAGCTATTCCCTCTCCATCCTGCGGAGGACCGGCTCCTCAGACCTGAACCCCGTGAAGCACTACCGCATCTCCCAGCTGGAAAACTCCTGGGTCTACATTTCTCCAGGTCTCACATTCCCCTCCCTCCATCACCTGGTGCAACACTATTCAGGTTTGTGCTGAGATCCTCGCCCAGTTTTCTCACATCGTCGCAGCAAAATGCACCCGACTGACATCCTCGCGGTTCTTCCTTCCACAGAATTTCCAGACGGGCTGCGCTGTCGACTGATGGCCCCTTGCTTCATCCAAGGGTTGGATGAGCCCAGACCGGTTCCCACCACCGTCAGAAGGCCGACCATCAACTGGAGGGAAATTAGCAGGTGAGAGGATCGACTGATGGCTGCTTTTGGTGGCATTGCCTCAGAGTGCATTGGTTCAATCCAAGGTCATTAAAACCAATAAAGTAACAAAAACTGAAACTGGGCCCATGTTGTGCATTTATAAAACTAAATCGTACTGAAATTATAAGCATAATGTTCTTCGTTTTTGTGTTTATGAATCTATTTCTTAACCTTTCGAACTGGTGAGAAATAGATTTTTTTCCCCCCCTCACACACACACAGTTTACATCAGCTGGTGGCAAATTCAGCCAGTTGTTTGTTCAGCAATAACTTAATTTTTTTTTTTTAATGGTATCGTATTTCCCAAACGATGTATACATAATCAATAATAATTCAACCTTTTGAGTCCAGCATCTAAAACTTAACCAAAGTTATAAAAAACTAAATCTGAAACCATGGCTAATAGTAATTAAACTAAAACGAGGCAACATTTAACTAATAATAGGCAATAAAGTCTCGCAAGCACACACTAAATCTAACTAAATTAGACAAGCAAAAAGTCACAACTAAACTAAACTATGATGAAAACAGAACTATTATAACCCTGATTCAGTCCCACGGTGCTGCATGATTTAGAGCTAAGCGAACCGATGCAGAGGAGTTTTGAAGAAACATGATCAACGGGGCAGATAAGGCTGCGGTTATATTGACTAGTTGCTATTTATGCGCTTCACCCTCATGTTCAGTCTCAAGAAAGTTTCCTGCGCTGGGTTCAGATGCGTGACTCTATGTTATTTGTGATAATTGTTTTGCTGCATTTATTTTATTTTATTTTTCTTGGCAAGCAAAACCGAAGGGATTCAAACCCCTAAACCTTCTCCTGTTTTGTTCCGTTAAAAAGGTCTGTGGTCCTCGGGAGGAAGAGAACCGAGTCGGACAACTCTCTGGTGAGCGACGGGCTGAGGGAGGCCATCAGCTCCTACCTCCAGTTAACAGAGTGCAAAGATCAGAGCTGGGACACGTGAAGGAAAGCCTGTGTGGTCAGTTTGGGGGAAATAAAAAAAAAAAACGACGACAAAAAAATGAAGTCCAACAAAAAGAGTGGAGGGACTTACTGCTCTGGGGCTGCTGCAAGCTTGAGCAAACCCCTGAAGAAGGTCCTCTGCACACCTAAACGTCGTCTCTGAGGATTCGCCCAGGAACAGAAGCGCGGTAGAGGCACTACACTGCTCAGAGACGAATCAAACTGTCGGCCATTTTTAGTGCGAGGAGGACGAAGCACAAAGGCAGAGGATGTCGGCTGTGAAGAGGCGATGAATGTTTCACCTAATTTCTGAACATATTAAGATAATATTGTCTGTTAACATTACAGCAATGTGATTGTATCTGAATGTCGTCGCTGTTGTCTTATTTGAAACTAATATAATATATACGCTACCAATAAATAATTTACACCAATAAAAACCACATATTTACAAGAGCTGGAGCTTTTTTCTTTTATTTCATATGATTTAGTTTAAGGCTTCCAAAAGTTGGTTTTGTGGACTAACAAGTCAATAAATATGAGTCCTCAGTAGGGTCATAAGCAATAAAAAAAATTCCACTTTGTCTCTCTTTAGCAAATAAAATCCCTCTTCACAAATATTATCGTATAAATCTAAGAGTTTAGGTCCTGACACTGAACCTTGTGGAATACCACATTTAACGTTTGCGCTCCAATATTTTATTACACCACACAACTCGCAACTGTCCCATTCCTCCTGATACAATTGGTGAAACAATAAGCTTATTCAGCTCTGCCTGCATGTTTTTCATGATACAGAGGTCAGGAGTTTGTGATGACCTCATCAAAACATTGACCTTGTTGCCTTTCAGCCTCTTTGTTTTTATTTTGGTGACTTTCCGACAGACCTTGTCAAGGAGATCCATTTGTTCCCATGTGCCAACTGTGTGGCAAATGTTGCTTTGATATGCATCATTTCTTCTCATACCAGTAGTTTCTCATGCAGCAAAACACCCACACAGCATGATGCTGCCACCCCCGTACATCACAGTTGGAATTATGTTCTCAGGCTTGCAAGCCTGGCTCTTTTCCCTCCAAAGCTAATCTTGGTCATCGTTGCTAAAATGCACACTTACGATCTGTTTTATTTTATTTTTTCCCCAGGTTGCTTATGAGATTCTTCAATTATATCCACAGGTGGGGCCACTGATATAATCTAATTTTCATTTTTTTCATTCATATTTGTGTTCGCTATGGGATCAATAAAGCATTTAAGAATTTAATTGAATCAGCGCTTCACTGAACAAAGCAAATGCTGTGAACAGAAATACACTGACGTGAAACTAAACGTGCAGTGTCGATTTCGCTACCACCGGATGGCGCGCCACTCGTCGTTTTTCGATTTTGTTAAAGCTTTCCACTTCCTGTCCAAACAGTTGGGTTCAGGAAGAAGAAATAATGGCGACGCTTCTGGGGTCTGAGTTCTCTAGTAGTGGAAGAAAACGAAGAAATTGTAACAGCAACATAGTCACGAAGTTAACGTCTGGTAAAATAACCGGGAAAGGTTTCAGCAGAGGAACACAGGTGAGAGGAACGACGCCTGTGTCAATTGTGAACGTGTTCGAAAGTTAGACGAGTGAGACCGGGGACTTGCGCTTGGAGTCAAGCCTGAAAATGAAGACGTTATCCCGGAGAGTTAGCTGGGGAGGCTCCCGTCCCTGTACGAGTGTATTTTGCCAATTAGGCAGAATGTTTCAAAGTACATGTAGAGGCAAAAATAATATATACGACTTGCATTGGAATGGCATTTTATCACTTGCACTTGGACAAATATTCATACCAGTGCAAATGGAAAAGCTCCGCATGAAATGCATCTTTTGTTGTTAGCTCCATATTAGCTTAGCATCTTGGGCTCCGTTAGTGCAATATCGTCTAATAATTCAAGCTGTGTAGATTAATCCTTGTTTTGTACTGCAAGATCCAACTGTTGGTAAAAAGCTCCGCTTTATTTATTTAACATGTGATTTTAAATTAGTTGCTGACGGTAGTTATAGCTGCTAATGTTAGCCAACGGGGCTAACGACAGCTGGTTAGCTAAGGCAGTTCAACAGCTCAGGTGATTACGTAACCACGCAGCAACCACAATAACTACCCTTTCCATAAATGGATAGGGAAGAGCAGCTGCCTGGGCAGGTCGACACGCTTATTTTGGTTTTCACGAGTTGACATAAATTTACTAGACATCGTTTACTTTGAAGAGTTCATGTGTTGAGTTGGTTAGCACGAACGGTTTCGGTTCCTGGTAACTGCGTTAGCCTCTCAACTGTCAGAACTGAACTGGGAGCTAATGAGACGCGACAAATCTAAAAAAAAACAAAAAACAGATTTGTATTAAAATTACAAAAAGGTTTCTACCGAATATAGTAATACATTCAAAAAGTATCCTGTAAGATATTTGCATCATCTCTTAAAAATGTCATTATGGACTCCTTTGGCACGATTTGTTAAATCTACAGTGATTTCTGAAACTGCAAAACTATGAAATATTTATTCTAAATATATCAAACATGAATCTTTGCAAGATTTCAGAGATGGGTTTTCAATTATTTCATATTCTACAAAACATAAGCATAAAGCTACATCATGGTGGAGGGTGTTGCAATGAACAGCTGTGGCTGCATTAGGGAATGAAAACAGATAGGATCAGGTAATTCACTTTTGCCCCCGATTTTGCAGTCAGGAAAAGTCTGCATTACTCTGGAAGCAGTCGGCAGGGCGAGTTGGCACAAGAGCATGTTGTTATGTATAAGTGGAATATAGCAGAGCTAAACGAGTTCCACAAAAATGTAAATTTTTGAAAAATCTACATGAGTGAAAAGGAGCTGGAAGAAGAAAAACCTTTTAAAAACCTGCCCCTTTCACAATAATTACAAATCAATTGCAATCTCGTACTAATGTAAAAAAGTGGGGAGGAAAAACAAAGGGGAGAGGCTGATATTTCAGACTAGAATTCCATACATAATGAATAGCTGTTATTTCAATAAAACAATAAATCAAAATTCTTAATTCTTTATTGAACTGAAAGAGTCACATTTTGAACACAATGGTAAAGGTTCCCTTTCATTTTTGTGTCAGTAATGTAATCAATAAACTGCTTTATTTAGTGCTTAATTGAAGGAATCTATCTTTCTGAATAAAATATGTTGTGTGCATTAAAGCATATGACCCTAATATTTAGCTGCTTTTTTTTATTTGTTTGTTGACGTGGAAACCAATCAGTCATAAAAACATATGATGATGATTGTGGTTTTGATGATGTGCATTTCAATGCGGTTTACGTCATATCAGCACATGAGTGTTTATACGTTGGGTTTGGGTGAATGCCCACAGGTGGATTTGTTGAAGGTAGTTTCAGTTTTTATTGTTGATGTGAACAAGTCAAAACAAAGCTGATGTTAAAGGGAGATTCTTAGCCGCAGTATTTAACTGAGTTGGTAAACATGCACAATAAGGACAAGTGGCCACGTTGAGTCAGAATACTAATTTGGCTGAAGAAAAGTCCTGCTGTCTAAAAATGATCTCCAGCATGAAGAGTTTTCAGTATTTGTTTCCAGATTTTGGTGTAAATCCTTCGTGAGCTCTGATGAAATTCAAACTGAATTTACAATTTACACACAAGCGATCGGCTGCTTCCGACTGTTCACGCTGGTCTTGACCTCAGTGTGTATAAAGTTTGTAAAAGTCAACAGATAAACAGATGCAGATTCCAGATTAAAACAGTAACAGAAAAATCTGGAGCTCACTCACAGCTGCTTTCAAAGATATCCAGTTCTTGAACCCAGAAGATTTACTTTCAGTGTCTCATCCCTTCAAATAAGTAAGCGAGTAAAATGTGATTATTTCCTGATTAAGTCTTTACAACTTGCCACGGTCTAAATCAGGTTGTTTAGCATTACTTTCTTTTATTACTATTTAGTATTTTTTAGGTATACATCATGTTCATATTAATTGATGTTCACAAACAGTTGAGGAAAAAAAGCAAAATAACATTTCAGATCATATTGTCAGTCTTGTTCTTTTTAAAAAAAAATTTATTTATTATCAATAACCAAAATATACCATGACAACAATAAATCCCCCAGTTCAAAGTGATGCATCCCGAAACAAGCGGCCAGTTTTCTGCTGCAAACGTCATTAAATGCAACACACACTTGGTGCCACATGGCAGACAAACATCAAACTGTGTCAGATACTTTTCCATTTTCCAGGATTTAGTTTTTCCTCTTCATTTTCTTTGCTGCAGCTGTCACATGTACAGCTGAAGTCTTTATTCTTAGTGCTCGCTCACATACTTTATACACAATTTGAATTGCATGACTGGATGGAAGTAGTTTAACTTCCAGCTTGTCATTTGTTTTGCAATGTTTTGTCTGTGTGGGTCTGCATGTGTTTAATTGACCAGCCTCTCTGGTATGTTGCAGCTCCCTGGAGGCTTGCTTCAGGAGAGAGATAAACCTGCTAAGTGGCATGGCATCCCTGACCTGCTCCAGAAGCTCCACGAGAGCAGCCACCCCAACAGCGACCTCTCCCAGGCTCACGGCTATCTCAAGGTACGCAGCGTCGCTCTCTCGGCTCACTGTCACTGTGGAGTTGCAGCCTTTTCAGTGATTCTCAGCCTGGTTATTAGAGATTTTATGCTAATTAGCCCTTTCGTTTTGGATTCTAGAGCTTATCATCACAGCTCTCAATGGAGGCCATGTCTTTTGTCACAGAAGACAGGAAGACTGCTCAGGAATCCACCTTCCCCAACACCTACACCTTTGATCTGTTCGGTGGAGTCGATGTACGTTTGAGAATTTCTTCAATTTCTTTCTTTTCTTTTTTTTAAATGAAAGCTGTAATTTATTTCTGACTTCCTAATGTTCTGTTTCTTTGGCAGCTGCTTGTGGAAATCTTAATGAGACCCACATTAACTATGCAGAAGAAGAAACCCAAAAGTGAGTAAGAAAAACATCAAAATGTCATCTTTCTCATTTGTTTTTCTCTTCTATTAATTAAATCCCTGCTAACGTCGGTTCCTTTTACTTCTACAGTGAACGATGAGCTGGTCAAAGACTGCCTTAGTGTTCTCTACAACTGTTGTATATGTGTAAGTGTTCAATTACATCTTTTTTAATGCAAGATAAAAGGAGAGGCGCTTCAAGCTTCCATGCCGTTTCTTTCAAAGAATATTTTGTTTCTGACAAGTAATCTAGTGAAGTTGTTTCGTTTCTGACTGCAGACGGAGGGAGTGACAAAGAGCCTGGCAGCCAGGGACGATTTCGTTCTGTTTCTCTTCACTCTGATGACGAACAAGAAGACGTTCCTGCAGACGGCGACGCTCATTGAAGACATTCTTGGAGTGAAAAAGGTGAGCAGTGCTCTCAGGTTGAACCTGTCGATATTGGTTCATGGGACTCTGGAAGCAGCAGGGCTGAGGAAGTTTTATTGAATTTTTTTAGTTATGTCTTTGTACTGTTAGATTGAAACCAGAACGATCATTGGTCAGCTTGCGTAATAATCGAATGTTGTGACACTAAATTGTTGGCCTTATTGAAGCAATGAAAATGTCCTCTGTGACGGTTTCTGGTAGCTCGTCTTTGGTTCAGTGGATCAAAACGATGAATCAGCAAAAACCTCCAGATGTTGATCTCCTCAGCCTGATCTGTCAGTAAATGTGGGATGTTATCCAGTGGAATGCTCCCTGTGAATTTGACGGGAACACGTCTGCTTGCGTCTTGAAGGAGATGATCCAGTTGGAAGGAATCCCCAACCTCTCAGGTCTGGTCCAAAGCTTCGACCAGCAGCAGCTGGCCAACTTCTGCCGCATCCTGTCCGTCACCATCTCAGAGCCAGATATAGGGAACGACGACAAGCACACTCTACTGGCCAAAAACGCTCAGCAGAAGCGCAACGCCAGCCCGTCCCGCGCCGAGGTCAACCAGGGTAGGATGAGTTTTATGTACAGATATCAGATTGGTCTGGGGGGGGAAAAAAAGCCTGATTGGTTCCTGATCTCTGTGTTCGTTTCACAGTGACTCTACTGAACATCCCAGGCTTCATTGAGCGGCTGTGTAAGTTAGCCACTAGAAAAGTGTCTGAAGCCACAGGAGCAAACTTCCTGCAGGAGCTGGAGGACTGGTACACCTGGCTGGACAACGCTCTGGTGCTCGACGCGCTCATGCAGATGGCCACTGAGGAGGCCGAGCAGAGCAGCACAGGTCAGATTTTGGACATTTTTGGGGAAATCTGGATTTTTTTAATTTATTTTTTTTAACCTCATTTACTATTTTAACAGCTTCAGTTCAATCCCTCTTTTTCTTGTGATTATTAATAATCTTGTGGCACCTTTTTCAAAAATTTGCTGTCAAAGTTACACCTTTTATAAAGCTTTATTGATATTTTCATATTTTCAAAAAAATTTTCCCCTCCCAGCCTCCTAAATAAAAAAACAAACAAGAACTTGGTTTAGCCAGATAATAATCAGATTATTGACATCACTTTTCATGTCACTGCAGGTTTAACATATCATATCCACCTTCACTAAATTCTGTAGAAAGTGTCCCTCTCACTGTGACGGTTTTTTCTAGTGCACAGACTCTCGGATGGTCTGAATTTCAACTCGTTTCCTCTTCAGAGTCATCAGACGAGAGTCCTCTGGCCACCAGCCCTCTGAGACACAGGCTGCCCCAGTCCATGAAGACCGTCCACGAGATCATGTACAAGGTGGAGGTTCTGTACGTGCTCTGCGTCCTGCTGATGGGCCGACAGAGGAACCAGGTACCGCCCTGCCGTCTGGAGTCAAACGTGCCGCGGCCGAGCCTCGTCTCATTCCTCCTCGTCGTTTTTGTAGGTCCACAAGATGCTGGCCGATTTCCGACTCATCCCGGGGCTCAACAACCTGTTCGACAAGCTTATCTGGAGGAAATACACCGCGTCCAATCACGTGGTGCACGGCCAGAATGAGAACTGCGACTGCAGCCCAGTATGAACCTCTTCACCTTCTGCTTTCACTGAGAAGTGAAAATCTTCAAAGAATGTGAACATTTATATCACCTGTCCAAAAAAAAACAAAAAAAAAACAGACCGTTTCCTTGTTGTTGTGCAGGAGATATCCTTTAAAATCCAGTTCCTGCGGCTACTCCAGAGTTTCAGCGATCACCATGAGTACGTGTCCTGAAATTCACCTGCTTTTGTGCTGATCTTTAGCGTTTTGGTGTCTTGTTTTTTAGAATCTGCTGTCCGTCTTTCAGGAACAAGTACCTCTTGCTCAACAACCAGGAGCTGAACGAACTGAGTGCCATCTCCATGAAGGCCAACATCCCAGAGGTGGAAGCTCTAGTCAACACAGACAGAAGCTTAGTTTGTGACGGAAAGAAGGGTCTCCTCACGCGTCTCCTCACCGTCATGAAGAGGGAACCTCCCGACTCATCCTTCAGGTTCAGAGTATATATTATTGTCACTGTGATTCTAATCCAGAAAGCACGTTGAACTAAACCGTGTTGTTTTTCCTGTTTGTTTAGGTTTTGGCAGGCAAGGGCAGTGGAAAGTTTTCTAAGAGGAGCAACATCTTACGCAGACCAAATGTTCCTCCTAAAGCGAGGGCTCCTAGAGGTAGAACACGTTTGTCCTGCAACACTCATGTTAAAAACACGACAAAAAAACAAAAACAGCGTTTTTTCTACTTTGGTCATTTTAACAAGTCGCTGCTCATTTTGTGCTTCGATCCTCCAACAGCACATCCTGCTCTGCATCATAGACAGCGGCTGTACGTCTCGAGACGTCCTCCAGAGCTACTTTGATCTGCTGGGGGAGCTCATGAAGTTCAACATAGACGCTTTTAAAAGGTTCAACAAATATGTCAACACACCAGAGAAGGTATGAAAACACTCCGATATGAAAATGTTAGAACATATGGATGATCTGAAAGAGTTCAAAGAGTGTGACACCATCTGTTGATGGCTAATCAGCCATTACAAAGGTCTCCATAGTAACAGAGAGACTATAGCTCACGCTCTCTCCGATGTGGCCGACTGTTTTGAGGGAGAGACCTTTGTACATTTATGTGGCATTTACCCTAAAAAAAAAAAATAAAAAAAATTCAAGAACAAAACTTTATTTATGAAAGAGTGGAGTGAGTTTTTCTTTTTACTTTTTATCTTTAGCAAATCAACTGAAGCCGCAAAGAAAACCTCTCATCACTAAATCTTCAACAAGTCCTATCAAAACCCACAAAAAATTGACTACCATGCATGTCTGAGTGCATCTGTGATCGGAACATTATATTGTTGCACCGTCAGTATTTTACTAAATGCTCTTTATAAATGAAGTTCTACACATTTGGATTCTTTAGTCTTTTTACAAAAATATTTTAAATAGACTAATTTTGAAGCGCTTCACAGAAACGGTAAAATAATTTTCAGTAATTTGTGTTAAATAATAAACACTAAAAGAAAAATGAAGTGTTTCTCTTTATTGTGGTTGTTGGTACAACTTAGGTTAAATTTGGAACCAGCAAGGCGTAAACATAATTCAGGAAAATATGCGGTAGAAACCATTTTATCTGTACAGAAATTGCATGACCACTGTAGCTGTTGATTTAGTATTTAGTGCTTAAATTGAATCAGAAATTGACTTGTTTGGTTTTAAAAACTAAATTCCTATTTGTTGTTTCTACCCAACAAAATGTCACAGCTAAAGCCGCAGTACTTTTACTCTCGCTCTACGTTTTAGTGCCAGTCTTCTGCTTCGTTTTGATTGATCAGTAAATATGTCATAGCTGATTGAACCTCAAACTGTTTTAGTTTCAGGCCTTCCTGACTCAGATCAACAGCTCCTTGGTGGACTCCAACATGCTGGTGCGCTGCATCGTCCTCTCACTGGACCGCTTTGAAAGCCAGACCGAAGATGTTAAAGGTAAAACAAGTCTTTAAGGAAGGCCACATTTTTCCACCCTGATATGATTCTGTAATATAAAATAGTTAGTAGTTTTATTTGAGTAATAAAAAATAAAAAAATCAGTGATTTTTCTGTCCTCGTCAGTAATGGAGGTGCTGTCTGATTGCTGCCTGCTGTCCTACGTGGCCAGAGTTGAAAACAGATTGTCCTTCCTTTTCCGACTCATCAACATCATCAACGTACAAACGCTTACGCAGGTGAGAGTTTGCTTTTACTGCGGTGAGCGCGTACAGAAACAGGCGAACCTGCTGGACACCGAGTCATGTGATCCCCTCTCCCCACCTCGCCTCTCTTTCTTTTTGCAGGAGAATGTGAGCTGTTTAAATACCAGCTTGGTGATCTTGATGTTGGCCAGACGAAAGGCGAAGCTGCCCTTCTATCTCAACGCCCTGCGGGAGAAGGAGTACACGGAGAAATACCCCGGGTGCCTGCTGAACAACTTCCACAACCTGCTGCGCTTCTGGCAACGCCACTACCTCAACAAGGACAAGGATAGCACATGTCTGGAGAACGTGAGTCTCTGAACGCAGTTAAACCAGGAGTTATTGGCAAAAATGTACTTTTTTCCATGTCGCATCAAGATCACTTTTTTTTTTGTTTGTTTGCTTTTTTGTCAAGCGTTCAAAATGATTCTGAAATTTAAATGCAAGCTTGTTGATTCAAATCTACCAACAGTCTAAACCAAAAGCTTAACACAGCAAGATAAAGGAGTTTATAGAGTCAGTGGAAACTCTGGTTGAGTTTTCCAGTTTGAGCAAACTAACCTGGTGCTCGTACTTTTACTCATTGAGAGCTTCCTGTGGTTTCCAACTGTTTGATAAATCAGCCAGAAATGCTCAAACAGACCAGTTGTGCAACAGTCAGTCTGAAAAGTTGCTTTCTAACAGGCTGGCTTGGATCGACAAATCTACAAACACGAGCACACAAATAGAACACAATACAACCTGGCACAATAATCAATAAATCAATTAATTGCACAATAAATGAAAACAAACTCAATAATTTCCATTTTTATGATTCAGTGTTCAGTCTGAATTTTGGTCTCAACTAAACCTTTTTTTGGAGGATAATTTTATTAAGTTGTTTCTGTTGATTTATTTTGGATATTTAAAATGTCTTCCAGTGTAAAATGTTTATTAGAATTTAAGTTTATTGATCTTTCAGAATGTATTCTTGCATTATTATCAACATTTTACTGGCAAATTGTCTCAAAGCAATATTATCGTTTATCACAGTAACTCCTGAGATGATTAATCGAAACATTAGTTATAGTGATGGGCCTAAACTCAACAAATTCTCCTACTGTCACACCAGAAGATCATCGGTGGAATCATAATTAGTCAGGTTTATGACGAATTATTATTTTTGATTTCCTGATGTAGCAGATTTAGGTTTGATTGTTAGAAACAAATTCAAGTGTCTTCATAAGCAGATTTTAGCCACAAACTGAGAGGGAAATTTTAAGTGGATTTTACACAATTTGGTTGATCTGGCAGCAGCCAGATACTGAAAAACAGTGAACCAACATTAAAAAGTTTAATGTTGGTTGCAACACTGAATTCATAAATCTAAAATTAAAGGACTAAATTGGCAAACAGAACATGTTGTAAATAGTGGTCATCATTTTCTTTTTTATAGATGGCTAAATAAAATGCTCCATACTTTTGAACAAAATTAAAATGGGTCCTTTAGGTTGAAAAGGGAGAATGATATTAGTGGCAATAATTTAAGACATAAGAAACTCATTCACAAGTCAGATCTTTGTGTGGGCTAACATAGCCTGCTAGTTAAGACTAATAAATGTTTTGTCCAAATATGTGTAATTTTTTTCTTTTTTATTTACTTGTTCTACTTTAGACTGTAATGCCATTCATATAGTTACACACTCAGTGGCTTTAAATAACATCTTTTATTTCAACACAAAAATAAGTTGCAGTAAATTAACACTCTGCATGATGTGTTCATTCACTCCTCACCGACATCCCGAACTCTACAATATCGCTTTTCTCTTCAGTAACAAATATTTAGTTCCACCAGTAGTTTCTTCAGTACAGCTACACATTTCTAAAAATAGATCTGACTCCGTATGCACGCCTGCAATCTGATGAAGTCAGGTTTTGCTGATGTCTTTGATTCCATTTTCTCTGTTTTGATCTGACTTGTTGATGATTTTGCTGAAAATGCAACTCAACTTGGGTAATTTTTCTTTTGAAACATGATGGTGAATAGAAATTGTACTAAATGAATACAGAATTTAAATCTGGCCCACTGTTTGAAAAGTTTGGACACCCTTTCAGGTGTTGATGCTGTGATAAAAATGTTACGTCTAGAAAAC
The DNA here is from genome assembly GCA_922788865.1 of Poeciliopsis turneri. Classification (NCBI taxonomy): domain Eukaryota; kingdom Metazoa; phylum Chordata; class Actinopteri; order Cyprinodontiformes; family Poeciliidae; genus Poeciliopsis; species Poeciliopsis turneri. The sequence goes on from CAKLNU010000608.1 coordinate 850,924, forward strand.
GTCAAAGTAATTACAGGATTGTGACCAAATACTAATTTTGCCAGGATGAGCTGGATATGAAAATTGAAAGGAGCTACTTATTTACTTTTATACATGTTTCTGTAATAATAATAATCAAAAAATAATCTTAATCTCTTGTGGACTTTTCTATGTCACTGCTGCCCCTAAGTGGCAGAAAATGATCAGTGACCCTTTCAGAGCAACACTGTTTGGCATAAACGTCAGATTGATGTTTAGCAGCAGCTAATTTACTTTTAACCATTCCAGATCAACAAAATTGTCTCCATATTTAGAACAAACAGAAGTAAATATTCCCTGCTTCCTCCCCCTCAGAGCTCCTGCATCCCGTTCAGCTACTGGAAGGAGACGGTGTCAGTACTTCTGGGCTCTGACAGAACTTCTCACTGTGCCATTGTGAGTTACATTGACGAGCCCTTCATGGATCTGGACAGGGACCTGCTGGAAGATTGACCCTCCGGCGGGCGGAGGCGCTGGGGGTCGGAGGCGACCTGTGGCTCAGACTCCTCTGTTCCGACCCCTCCAGGTGTTTTTGTGACTGCGTTCAGGATCTAAAGACTCACCCGTCTGCTGTCCGTACCTTCGCATGGAGGCCGTCATCACAGTTGACAGCGGATAATGGAGTTGGACTGACTGTCATCTTCTCACAAAGTTAAAATGCTTTTTTTTTTTTTTGTTTTTTTTTTTTTTGTTTTTTGTTTTGTTTTGTTTTTTTGTTTCTTTGAAAGGAGAACTTAAAGCTACAGGCCCCCTTTTCCCAGCGGTCTAACAGACAATAATAGACTTTGGAAAAACGACACCCACATTGCTTGTTTGCTTTATGTGAAATTCAGATAGAGCCTTTTATATAGCCTATACAGAATTCTATGGAAAAGTATGAATGAACAAATTATATGTAAAAAGAAAAACAACAACAACAAAAAAAAAAGCAACCAGTTTCTTTTCACATGGACTTGATTTAGAAACTCGGCACAGATTGTGCAGGACGGTAGCGTGTCGTCACCAGCCTCTCTGTCACTACTTTGACTAACTCTGTCGACTCCATGCCTCACCGCTGCCTTGCCCGAGGTGAACAAAATGCTAATGGTTTGAGCATTTGCAGGGTGGGTAGGGGGGACTTCTCATCTTCCTGTTCTCTGGCTCTGTTTTACTACGTGGCTATCGTTGGTTGGTGCTTTCTGGCTCTACTCGGCCCATTTAATCAGCAAGACGGCCCGGTTCTCATATCTTAAAGGATTCCTCTTGCTTAAGAAAAAACTCATTCTGTTCGTGGCTTCAGAAGCTTCACCCAGGGACTCATGATTACTTTATTTTTATTCTTTTCTTTTTTTTTCTTTTTTTTTTTTTTCCTTTTCGAGGTTTATTTTTTTGTTTTGATCAATCACAGGTTAATTGTTTTTATTGTTTAATATATATATATATATTAACTCATTTGTTCATTAAAGTGTTCCCATTCTCTAACAAATTCTTTCAATGTTGTGAGAGATGCTTTAGAAAGAGAATAAACTATGCAGGTGCTAGTATTCAGAGAAGACTCTTCCTTCAGGTTCCTCTACCTGGTTTTGAAGCTCAGAATCGGTTGGTTCTGGACAGCAGGAATCCAGATTTATTTCCAATCGTTATTTTTAAACTGGGTCAAACTATTGCTGACGTAATTTCCTTGTGTTGGAGAAAGTTGAGTGCAACTCAAAATCATCGTATTTTTATGACCAAACTTTTCTAATGAGTAGAACCAAGTCCATCCAGAGGCTTTCGCTGCAGAGCTGACGTTGCTGCACCCACATGAGCTTTTATCTCATTTACGAGCTCTAATACAGCGAGCGTTTTGAAAGAAAGTGACTCAGATTCTGTTTTTATGACAGCAAATAACTTTGTTCGACAAAGCCCAAAAGAATTTGAAAACTGGACACCATTTGTTTGATAAATCTGCAAAATCATTTTGTCATTAATTTGCTTGACTTTCTTGTCGAACTAATAAATTTGTACTCTACAATTTTGGCCCCACATGGCAAAATGTTTTTACACTCCTGCCTTAGTGGACGACCTCTCGGTTTCCATTTGCCGTCTTCATTTTCTGAAGACGGATTAAAAGTCGTTCAGTGTGACGTCTGAAGCGTTGGATCTTTTAAAAACTGTTTGATTTCTCCACACCTTCCTCCCCTACCTTGATCTTTATGATGCCGTTTGTTTTCTGAGGCCTTCACAGGACAGCCGGATTAATGCGTAGCTTAAGCTGGAGTTTGCTGATCAGGTTGCAATGGATTTTTTCAGTGTCAAAGTAAAGGGCATGTGCTTTTTCATTTTTTGAGATTGTCATTTGTAGAACTTTTGGAAAACATGCAGTTCTCCTTCTACTCTACCGTTTAGTGATTTTCATGAACTTAAAGAAAGCCGACTATTCCACCGGACAGCAGGTTGGATGACGCCATCGGTTTTTGGGAAGCACCAAGCTTCACATCCATCTTTCATCTGAGTTTTAAGCCTCTTCTGTTGTCTCTCTCTCTTCTGTCTCTGCCTTAAGGGGAACTTTAGAAATTATTAGACGTTCCTTGAGATACAAACTCAGCCTCAGCATTTGTTTACTGGTCTGCTCCCCGAAAAGCCTCCTCGTCGGCGGCTTTCCAGTCTTAATTTGGGTGTGTCTGCGAAGATGAAATGCCTGGCCGAGGCGTTGCATCACTGGACAAACTGAGCTCCACCAGGCGAACATGTTTGTTAGCAGCGGAGTACACGGTCACCCGGGACCACAGGAGACATCACATGAGACGGCAGCGCTGTGCGAGTTTGTTTTCAACAGAGGATTAAATCCAGGGCTCGTCTAAATTTAGTCCTGGTTCTAAGCCCACTGGCTAATTTTAATAGATTCCTCCAAAGGTCATTCAGTTCCATTCTGAAGCGTCATGAGCCGAGTTGGTAGTAGACGGTTTACCGAGCTGGCTGCTCCACGCAGACAGGAAGCTAGCCCTGTCATTAGCTAGCCCTGTTGTTAGCAGGGCTAGCTAACGACAGGGCTAGCTAGCCCTCACACTGGAATTGCTGGTTTTTAGTGATTTATTTGCGCTTTCTGACGTTTTGTTTGCTTGCGAGTTTTTTTTTTTTCTTGTTTTCCGTTGGAGGCCGAACGAGAATCCAAAATGTTTGTCTTAATTCGGGCAGAGGGATAGAGCGCGCGAGCCGTGAGAGCAGGTCTTATAACGTGGCCTTCACAAGTTGAAGTTCCAGTTTGAGTCCCGGCCACGAGAAAACTTAACCAAATCCTGTAACAAAACCCAAGCTCCGATTAGCTTTTAACTTAGCATATGCTGAGCTACATTGATGGGCGATATGGACTTAAAGTTTTGCCACAATATTTTGCTGTGCTGTTGTGATGACGATAAGTTTAGAAGTTGTTTGTAATGCTTCTTTTGGACACCAGTCACATAAAGAAGTGATTTGCACTTAACACCACACACTAGCCATGTTTAATCACATATTGAAATTTATTGGTATGTATTGCTACTCTCATAATACAAATAATTGTAAAAGCAACAGCGCAGATAATGTCTTTTGGGGGTTTTAAACATTATTCGTTGGAATTTATTCTGACAATAAATCTAAATTCTTCTAAGAAATTTATCACGATAAATGATAAACGATACAATAAATGCTCGCACAGGTCCTTAGACTCAAAAGCCAGCCCACTGCCTCTCTGCTTCACCACAGAGGAGCCTACAGATGGAGCAGCCAAAATGATTAAAATTTTCAGTCACATCAATGAAAGTCTACACACCCGTCCAGTTCCTATCCTAGATTTCTCCTCGCCGTCCTCTCTGGGACCCTGCTGCTTCCTGCTGAGGTGTTGTTGTTGATTAGCTGCTCTCAGGATGACCTGCCGCCTGCTGCAGCTTTTTCCACTCGACCTCAGGAGCGTCCTCTGGCTTTCTGCTTCCTTCCTCCTTCACAGAGATTAGCTCGTTCTCAGTTGCAGCAGTCGTCAGCAGGCGGTGTGGGTTTTATTTTGTTTGGAGACACAGCAGAAGGTCCAAAAATTTCTGAAAATAAGGACATAAGAATAAGAGTGGAAGAAGGATTTAAATAAAACTTGTAGAACCAAGTGTGCTAGAAGGAAAGGGAATTTGAGCTTTTTTAGTTTTCAGGCCTGCTTGAAATAAAAAATACATTGATGTAATGGTAATAACTTATAAGGAGATTTACTGAGGCCTCTGAGAAGTTTGTTCTAAAACATAAAACTTTGTTGTATGAATTTTTAGATGCGTCAGATTATTGACGCATCTGAACTGACATTTTACCAGGATAGACTGATAGTACACCTTGCAACTTCTGTGATTATTGCGACTTTCAAACCAACAGACCCTCTTCAAATTGCCAAGCATTCTGGCGATGGCATCATGCTGTTGGCCTTTTAGCTTACAGTGGATGATTGGTGGAATAATGGAGAGAAATTACTTCCAAATTCTTCGACTCCACCTAAAATCAAAGTCTTTCTGATGGAAACCTGAACCCAATGATCGTTCCAACGGGATTAAGATCAAAACTCGTCTCAAACAAATTACAGGAGGTAAAAGTAACACTTTTAGAAATGATCCTGAACTCAACACGAATTAAGGCACACGGGTTGTCCAAAGTGCAACCTGGGGGCCATTTATTTTTTTATATTTTTGCAGCCCAGAAACACAAAGAATCGACCTGCAAAAATGTCAAAGTTTTATGCCTGTTTGTTCATTTGGCAACAGCGCAACATCTTTATGTTTCAGACCAACAACGGTTTAGAGTCCTTCTCGACAAAAATTTGGCAACTTTTATATGTTTCATTAACACCTTGCATGCTTCATACATTGCACTGTTGAGCAGATTACATTGTCACGGGGGATGTACTTTTTAGTTTTACACTCTAAAAATGCGAGTGACCGTTCTGACCCTCGCAGCAAAAGTTTGAACTGATAACAAAAACAAATCCCCTATTTGATGCCTTCCAAGCCATTGATGAGTTTGTGGAACTGACTGACCGGGGCTGCAATGAAAACCTGTGAGAACGGTTTCCTAGTCTCTAATGAGGCCGTTAAGGTAACTTCATGTTCGGTTTAAGAAGCTGGGAGCAAGAGGGTGAGAAATTTTTCTCCGGGGACTTCCCCGTTTATTTATTGCCTTCTCCTTGGTGCCCGATTTTTGGCTCGCGACCCGCTCCGTCATATCTAATCCTACACATGAAGTCACACACCCATAGCTGGTTTTATGTGAAAACAAACAAGGTTGCCAGGTTGAGTTGGTCCCAGATGGAAGGGCTCTCACAGTTCCTAAATAGGAACCCAAAGAAGATTGGTCAAGAACCTCCCATTGAGGCCTGGACAGTGTGTGTGTGTGTGTGTGTGTGTGTGGTTGTGAGTGTGTGTGGTGAGCTGATTGCATTTCTAACATGGCTCTGTACCCCGCGCCCCTCAAAGGTGAGAGTTTGTGGTTATTTAGGAACCAAAGCCCTCTGTCGGACGGGCGGCTTTAATCCTCCGTCACCCACCACTCATCCCATCAATGTGGCCGCTCAGAAATACAGGCGCTGTGGACAAAAGGGGCCGTCGGGGCATCCAGGGAGGGGTTAGTATTTTTAGGGAGGGCCCCGAGCAGCTGCTGCTTGACACATGTCACCACCTGGCCCTGAGGACACCGTCCGTATTGTCTAAATTAGAAAAGCAGAGGAAGAGAATGGACAGAGACCTGCGAGCATAACGTGTGTGAATGGGACCGGGAGGGTACAGAGGGGGGTCTTATTAACAGTGGGGCCACACGCACGCCGGGTAACCATACAAGGGCAAGCACACGCCTCACACACGCCGATGACATTGCCCTTGCATACCGGTCATTCTTCAGCAGGAGACTGAATGCAAAGGTGTAGAGTGTCACAGAGGGCTCGTGGCGTTTTGCGGTGTTATTAAACCTGTTCAGAGAAACAACTGCGAAATGGGGCAGGGGGGCGTCCCGCCTCGGAGACAGGGGGTCAAGGACTTTCCTCTGCATGGGAATGTCAGCGATCAAGAGATTTTAAATCAAAGGGAAGGAAAACATGCATGTCTATCATCGCTATAAGTTGTTTTTCTTAAGCCTTAATTTGCATTGTGGAGCTCCTCAAGGTCCCTGTCAAGTTACCCTGAAGATCTTTGTAAAGCCATGAGGAAATAATTCTGACAACAAAACAAAACTGACAAAAAAATAAGACAAGATTCAGTCGTTCAGCTTCTAAATTAAATGTAAGAATGCTATTTACTCTAGGCACAACGCTCAGATTAAGTCCATTGTTGTTTGTTTGCTGGGGAGAATTAAACAAACTTTTTTGCAAATAAATTACGCTGAAATGATTCAAACCTTTTCTCTGAAGAGTATTGAAAATTGCCATCGCAAAACTAATTAATACAAATATTAACATTTATTATAGTTAATATGCCTTACTGATGATTTATTTACTAAACTCAGATGTGGTTTTAGCAAATTTTGCTGCTTATTTAAATTGGAGATGCATCAACTATCTGCAAATTAGATCCTAGAAAGTCAGATTTTTACCCTTTTCATTAAATTCATTAAAATTGAGTACAATTTAAAATGTATCATTATTATCATTATTACAAATAGAGACATATATGTCAATGAATGAATTGTGGTAATGATATAATTTCCTCATTTTGCCTTAAATTAAAAAATATCTGCATCAGTCAAAACTGGAATTGGCTTCTCAGTGCTCAAAGAAAAGGGAAACTGTTCTCATCCAGAAACGGTCTGATCTCTGTCAACATTTCAGTCTAAAACACACCGAGTACAAAGAAAAACTTTACAAACTGCAACAAGATCATTTCATGCACCATTGTGATGCTTATTTTTGTTGGTCACCAACTGGGATCCTTGACGTTTCGGAGCGGAGCCAGCACAGACTTAAAGTGATGTTCATGTGATCATTGCCCTAAACATCACTGCAAGTCTTAACTGCCTCCGATCCATCCGACCGCTGCCCACGATTCCCCCGTTAACTCAAAAACACTGAAAAAATTTAAAATTAATGTAAAAGCTGAAGCACAACACGCATCAGGCTCACCTTGTCAAATTAAAAGGAAATGAACGCCTTCATCTGCCAGTCTTTGGGACAGACGCTGTGAGAGAGTGAGAGGAAACTGATTAGTTTGACTTCCTTTGATTCCTCCAGAAATGTCTGGCTCCTGTAAAAGCAAAAATAATTGGAATTGGTTCAATTTTTTTCACAGCCTCTGTGAAAGTGCAGCCTGGACTTTCACAGTGCAGCCTCTGCTTATGAACTTATTTGAACCAGAAAAAGTAGATTCAAAAAGATCACAATTTACCATGCAAAAAAAAAAAAAAGAGGAGTTTTAACCTGTTTATATTGCTACTTATTAGCCAGATGATAATAAACTCACAGTAAAGATCCTGCGTTAGCCGTCTCAACATGCTCTCCTTCAAGGTTTCAGCCTGACTTCCTGTTTTGTGCAGAGACCGCGGCCGTCACTCACGTGGATGCTGCTGCTTTCAGAGAACTTCAAGAACTTCAGCAAGCCAGGCTGCCACATCCTCCTTGAAAAGAAAGAAAGGACAATGGAGGCAAGGATAAATGTGCTTTCATTAGTTTTCATCTAGATTTTGGAGGGTAGTCCATACAGAATAAAATATAAAAACTCAAATATTGACAACAGAAGTGGGTTTGCTTGGGGAATACCCTGGCTTGAAATCACCAATTGTTGTCCAGATGAGAAAACTCTGTTTATTTTGTGGGGAAAATAATTTTCTACATCTTCATGGGAAGGTTACAGAGTGCTGAGACAAAGTGATTTTTCCTCAGTTCAACCTGCTCTATTGATAGACACCCAACATGGCCACCTTTCAGGGACAGGTAAAAATGTCATATTTTGTTTTATTTCCTTTTTAATATATATATATATTGTGAATGGCAAATATCTTGTTGCTCTATTAATCTGGTCCTCATAAGCTTCTCTACTCGATTAAAATTTACAATTTTAACACTTTAATAATAACTGCATTGTGTTATTTCTATGTTTGTCTGCCGTCTTCCAGCAATTACCAATTGAGTCGGTTCAAATTGCTTCTCTAATTTAATTACTAAGCTTTGCTGTAAAATGAAGTTGAGAATCAGAATTATTTTCAATCAGAAGAAATTCTGATTAAAAACAAAAACAAAAGGAAGGGAACAAATTCAAAGCTCAGACGTAAAAATACCGATCTGTAAAATCAGGTGTTTTAAAAATGAACGATGACAGAAAACTACAAAAAACAAAAACATACAAGCAGAAAGAGGGATGATAATAAAAGGATTATTATTTCTGAAGGATATAATGACATTCAAACATTTAAGAAACTGCTGAAACACATGATGTAATGGACAGAGCTGGCTGGCTGCGTCCTTTTGACAGAACAACCGGCTTTATGAAAAACCGAATACAAGACCGCCAGAAGTACAATGGGGGTCTCAATGTAGTGAAAAATAGCCAAAAGAGGTCAGAATTAAACTTATTTTAAAGGAAAAAGGTGCAAAGACAAACATTCATTGGATCACGGCGCCACTGATATATTTATGTTGATGCAGTCTGGTTCTACCAAAAACCGTGTTTTTTTTTCAATCAAATCACTATTAATATAAATATCTCATTCTAGAAATAACATTTATCGTTCTAATCTACATTTTCTGTGCATCCCGTTCGGTTGGGTTATGGTGGGTCTGGTTGACACGCAGTGTCAGAGCAGATCCTCTCAAAAAATTGGGAAAACGAGAAAATCTTGTTAAACATCTGACTTTATGAGGTCAGCTGTGGTTTTTCTATTTTTTCATTTTCTAAATCAAACAGAAATGGAAGAAGCTGCTGTAATTGTGGTTTCCGTATGTACATGTTCTGTGTGTGTGTGTGTGTGTGTGTGTGTGTGTGTGTGTGTGTGTGTGTGTGTGTGTGTGGTGTGTGTGTGTGTGTTGCGTGTGTTGCATGCTTACGCCTGGTACTTAAGTGTACGTTTGTACTCACCGAAGAGAAAACCCTGACAGACATCAACTGTAAGGG